>CAJUYI010002750.1:19629-48116 GCA_910591695.1 Galerucella pusilla | reverse complement strand
AACGATTTGCGGAAAAATAGTATGTTTACCTCGTAGGAAAAGCCACAATGTTAAGCTTTTCCTACCCGGTAAACAATGTACTATTATTTCACATTTTACCAGACATGTGATCTACTATGAATGGACCTTAATAAAATTTGACAACAAAGTTTTGTAGTCTTAAACTTCAAAATATTATTGATTGTCTAGTTGTCATATTTTTTTCGTTGTGTCAGTGTCAGTATTTTTAGATAGCCTAAATCCATCCAAAAATTCCTGGTCATTCCATTCTGTAAATTGGTTAGTTCGTCGCTGAAAGTTTTGTGGGCGTCTCGGATATACTTGTAAATTTAAAAGTTCATTAAAATCTTCATCATCACTAAAATTCAGTATATCGGGATATTCCATTATACCTATATGGTAAAAATAAAAAATTTACCGAATCCACTGACTGTTGAACAAAGTTTTTAGGTTAGAAAACTAAGGTTATTATTTCAACCACTCATTTTTGGGCGGTTAACAAACCCGTTGGCAAAACTCTGGTTACCCACTGATCTAGTCTGGTACAACACCTATTTTGCTTAAACCATTAGTTATGTTTTAAACCTTGTTGGTACAAATCGTCCATAGGGACCAAATATTATTTTATTACTAGTTAATCTTGACAACGGTAGCTCAGGAACTAAGTAGAAGTAAGGGGGCACAATAGATCTGTTAGGTCAAAATACATACAAACCTATAAAAAGATTAAAATAAATTATTCCACCTGAAATAATTTACTAAAACAATCACTTTCTTCTCTCTAGATCTACTGAAAAAATCAGCTCCAAGTCGTATCATATTCGTTAGCTCTGCACTAGCGTTCTGTAGCAATTTAAATTTAGAGAACCTCAACTATTCTTCAGGACATAACCTCTCAATATTCCGTCAGGCACTCGTTTACGCGAATTCAAAAGCTGCAGTTGTAATTGCTGCTAATGGATTTGCGGAAAAACTAAAAGAACACAACGTAACCAGCAATTCCTTACATCCTGGACTAATAAATACCAAAGGATTCAGGCAGTCTATTCGTATTGACGGCTTACGAACCATATACAGATTGTTAAGATACGTGTTCTTATTTGTTTATGGAAAGGTAAGGTTATAGGTTTGAAGCTAATTACCTTAAAATCAAGTTTTGAATTTATTTTCAATTTTAGACTCCTGAACAAGGAGCTCAAACCGCAGTCCATCTAGCTTTATCCAACCAACTGAAAGAAACCACTGGTAAACATTTTTGGGATTGTATAAATTTCCCCCAACCACTTGCAGCTTGGAACAAAAAATTCTGTGACGATATTTGGGAGGCTAGCGAGAAGTTGGTACACCTTAAAGATGAAGAAAAACTGTAATCAGTTAATAAATATTCATTTTATAGCTTTCTATTTATGTAGGTATTGGAACAAATCTCCTAATTGACTATAACTGAATTAAATTATTAATATATTTCTATTTGTAGTGTAATATGAGGTTTAATTAAATATATAAATCCCATTAAAATGTGTTGTGTGAATTTATTTCTTAATATTATTTGAGATCAATGGTGGTTTATCCTTCTATATATTGTGGAAGATATTAAAAGTATGCGTTACAGAATTTGGGAACTTATTAAAAATTCCAAATTCATTCATGGATAACCATTATCTTGAAAATACAGCCACCGTCTGGTGTTAAAAGTATTGCATATACTTGTCAAGTAGATGGAACACAGATTAAACTTAAATTCCGTGCTTTTGCCGGCAACCAGTTTTACAAAAATAAGTAAGAAGTATTGCCGACTACAGAAGAGTGTTTTGAAAATTAATGATGGTTTGCTGGCCATCCTTGTTATTTCCTGTGATCGAATTATAATGTCTTCATCGGTCGACCTTCTTGACGGCGACCTAGACACCATCGAAGACCAACATGTGTCTGTCGATATTCTTCAGTGCTGAAAAGTGCGCGGTTCAGCGGTGAACTCAAATTTTGAATATTTGAACATCGACATACAAGCACGTTAAAGGTAAGTGTCCTTTTTCGGAAAGCAATTAAATATTTACGTTTTCGGCAACGGGAAATGAATTAGACCCATCGAAATTTTGATGTACAGTTTTTTTAAAATAATTTTATTACGCTTGATTTTAATTTGTTACTGTTATGAACCACATTTATAAAAATTATGAATTTAGGGAATACTTTATTAAATAAAACTTGAGTACAAACTAGATTTGAAGTAGTTAACTTTAATCTCTTCTGATTTTCATAAAGATGCATTCAATAGTTACATGAAGTAAACCTGAAGAGAGCTATCTTTATTTTTGCACTTTATTCCAATTTTTTTTGTCTCGCTCTCTCGCAGCTTCTACTATAGGCTCCCAATCAATGTAATTTTTGCATTATTTATTACCTTTTCTTGACATTTAAATTGTTTTTAAACCGTATATCAACAGCAGTTCTATAGCAGCTTGTTCATAAAGTATTATGTCAAAAAAGGCTGTAAACTCACCAAATGGACTAATTTAATAATTCAACTAGTTGTTTAACAAATGTCAAACTATTTATCGAATAGAAATAGTTCAAGTAATAGTACGGTATATCAAGGGCTAGACTCTGTTTCACATTAGATGAAGATGAAGATGAAGATGAAGAAGTTTGCCAAATGTCTTGCGCAGAAATTACAATCGGTCTTGTTTATCTTGTAACATGACACGTTGGCCAATTTGTAACATGTCTTACGGGCACGTAGAACTCTTAATAGGTAACGGTATATCCCAGGGTTGGATCTTTGCCCAAATTAGGATTTTTTGAAACCATTATACCAGGAAGAAGGCTGATACAGAAACGATAACTTAGGCGCCAACTTATTTTTTATTCTCCTCTTAAGAAGTAAAAAGAGTACATTGATGAAGTCAGATCATCGATAAGGCCTCTCGACGTTATTTCATATTGAAACGAAAGCATTTGAACATTCGGCACTATACTTTTATGCACCTGGAGCGTCAACTTTTATAACACAAAAGTTTTTAGTAATATTCAAGCATAATAATTATGCTATATTAGCGGTCAAGACACGAAGTTTTATCACATTTTTCTTAGTGAGCATTAATAGGAGATTTTTAACACATCTTTTCTGCTACACAGTTAGTGGAAGACTTTTTTAACACATCTTCTCTGCTGGACAGTTAATCAAAGACTCTTTAAAAAATAGCGCCAGAAAAGAAAGCTGCGGGTTATAAACAACCCTGATTTGCTGAATTCTAAACTGGTGGCGGGGCAAATAATTAACGGACAAATTCCTTAAGAGTGGTTAAAATGAACACGTGTCTCACATCAAAACGAAAAGCAGCTTAGAAATAACAACAGAAAAGGCCATACATCTTAGAACAGAGGGTAGGGACGTGTGCAGTTTGGAAACAATTTTGTTTCCATTTTTTTGGAACGGCGGAACGTAGAAATAAAGGGGTCTTAGCGATATTCGTTTTATAGACAAAGGCGTAGAAAAAGTGTTTGGAAAGAAATTAATTGGAAGTTAATGATAGGAGTAGATATAAAAAATAACGATGGATATTCTATCGTTACAAAAGTTTCAAATAATTCCCAAATATGTCATATTTGAACTATACATACATAAATAGGTACATTTTTAATATCGTAATTCTGTGTTAAGCTACAAAATGTGAAAACGTTACGCTACTGATTCGAAGTCGAATGTCAATTTTACAATATGGCGCTGGTTTTGACAAATTTGCGCATACGACTGCAACTTCGTGTGGCTTCCTTCTTACGTGATACTGAGTCTACCGTTCTTAATTATTTAAGGGGAATCTATCGCCTGCGATTTGAGAAAATATCGAAACATTTTTGGCAAAGAATTGTATTGAAAATTAAGAAAAAAATATATCATGTAGATTAATGTTGAACTTAGAGTTCTCATCGAATAAAAACTTTGAAATGCTAACCCAATTTTGTTGAAAAAAATACGAATCATGGGGTAATTACACATATTAAGCAAAGTTTGAGCCCTTGTAAAGAATCAAATATGGATTAAATGGGAAAACTAATCGATAAGAAGTCTAATTTGAAGCTTTATGAATACTATATAAAAATCTCAGAATCCTCAAATTACTTATGACCGTACAATTCGTTATTGAAATTCGGTTGCTACCACTAAAATATCGGATAAAAATCGACCGCTTGGCTACCTACATGTTGCGGAGCTTTCATATTTCTAATAAAATTTTCGTTATGTGAACTTAAACGTGAGGACGTAGGGAAACAAAAAAATATACAAAGCATAATTGTGCAAGGTCGAATTTGGTAGATGCCCCTTAAGGGATGCCGTTTAAACCATCCAGTTTCATGTGAAAAACAAGTAGAATAAGGCCATTTCCCAAGGCCCAAGCTGGATAATAGACTTTAGTGGCAAAAAATCCTTGAAAATTTACAATTCCAGCATTTCAGAAATCAAACTTGCTATCTTGTTTTGCGATCAATAACTTTTGTCAAACATTTCTTAGAATCGACCTTAACATTTTTAAAGTCCAAACACAGGACACACCTTTTCATAATTAAAAAAATAGTATATTCATTCTTATTAATCTACAATCTGGGGATTAGCTTATGAAAACAATCTTATTATACTACAATACAAATTCTGAGTCATCTCTTTGGATGATGCTTCAAATTTAAAATGCAAAGTACAATGAACTAAGAGATCGAATATTTTTCAGTTTTGAAGCACTTAAAAAAAAATTGAATTTACATTATAATAGATATATCCAATTATAAATGATTCATTTCTCATGAATAATAATGGATAATAAATAATTATTCAGAAGCTACCAGTGGTCGCGTTCAATATTTCGTAGTGGTGTACATTCATTTTTAAGATACAAATGTTCAAAATATCTTTAAACAGAAATGTGTTATATCATATTATATGTTCAGTTGTAGACCATTCCAGATAAGTAGAGCAGATGATCTTGTAACCATATATTCAAGACAGTAGATTCAGAGCAATTTGTTATTAAGGTGCGTATGGACCTGCACACGCATGTTCACTCAATCCTTTCGTGCTTAGAGCATCCGTTGTATCTCCCTGTATCTCAGAAAAAAAAAGACCTTAGTAGTAGCTTATTACTATTGATGTTCAGATATTGTTAGGTGCAGCTTCTTCGCGCAGACGACTGCTATTTCTAGACTTCTAGTGGGTTCTTTTTATGTGAAACGGAAGGTTTGTTCCCGTAGCAAGTTCCTAGCTGTTATAGACATGTTACGGACATATTGAGTCTACGCAGTATCAGAGTTCAGGCTCTGCTGGAACGCTTTTTTGATACTGCGCAGACTCAATATGTCCATAACAGTTAGGAACTTGCTACGGGAACAAACCTGGAGTCTACTTATTATTTAGTTACATTACTTATGAGTCATCCTGTATTATTGGTATATCTCTTAATATCCATTTATACAAATCATAATTATATAAAAAAGACCTTTGTCCACGACCACCTGATAATAAGTCAATATTTTACCTCCTAACTAAAGGTATATGGTACCCATATATCAACTGTCGTGAATTCTGGTTCATAATACACTCTAGTGTATTATGGTTCATAATTCACGACTAGAGATGGGGGTACAATATGGAATAAACTATTAAATCTGTGTATTTTGTTCAGGAAATTTGTTTCTGACATATATCGTATCTATAAAATATTGTAATTTTTAGTATTGATACTTTTCATAACGATATTTTCTAATATTAAGTATTTTAAAATAATATATTTGTAACGGTACGTTGTATTGATACTTTCTACAGTATCGCCCATCTCTATATATGTCAAATTATTTGAAGTAGCTGCCACAACATTTTAAGCTTAGTAATATGCCAAATCGCTACTGACTTTTATTTATTAATGAATAAATTAAGTGTCGTGGACAAAGTATAGTATTCTACTCGCAATTTATGGCCATAATTCACTTGGGTGACTTGCGCCCCTCGCCTGCGGCTCGTGACGCAAACGTCACCCATCGTGAATTATGGCTATCATAAATTGCTCGTTTAATAATATACCAGAACAGATGTAAACAATATTTAACATTCCAAAATTACTGTCTAATAACGTAGGATTAATGCCTTAACTTGTTTTCGTTTGAAGTGCAGCAGAACAGGATTTGAAAGTGATTCTTTTGAAGTAGAGGAGCTTATAGTTATTTAACCTTACAAGAGCATAACAACGGGTACGAAAGATTCGAATTATAATGTTGTAGAAATGGTTAAATTTACGTGTAATGTACTACGTTTTATCTACAAAAATAAGAAACTTCAGTTTAAATTCAGTTTATAATGGTCATTTGCAACGACTCACTGTTTAAGTGTACTTAACTAAGTAGAGCTTAAAATCTAAGCCTCCCTTAAAAATATAACCCTTGCACTGCGTCAACTATAGGTCGGCTTAGCTAAGTAGCCATGCAGTTTGGTATCAATGCAAATTCTAGAAAATTTTTAACATAATTATAATCAACATATATATTTAGTTTTATTACCTGTCATCAGGACACTCCAGACGATCTTCTATTAAACTTGAAATTAATTCAATATTCGAAGTATCTTCAAATCTAACTATACGTTGAGATCTATACTAACAAAAACAAAACCAAAAAATGAAGAGCAATATTCAAAAAATTGCATATATCAGATATCTTGTGAATGCGACAAATTCTATTTAGGTGAAACATCTAGACCATTGAAAGTCCGAATAAGTGAACATAAAAAATATATCAAAGATAGGGAGTTCTTTAAGTCAGGTATTTGTAAACATGCTTGGGAAAAGGGGCATAAAATTCAATGGGATTCGACAAAAATAATATTGAAAGAGCCCAATAATAAAAGACGAAAAATCAAAGAAATTGCTTTAATACAACTAAATGCAGATAAATGTGTAGCTAGTATTTCAGCCGAATGTAGTCAAATTTGGTTACCAATGTTAGAAAGAGAAATTTCCAATAATCAATTACCTGCGTTATCAGGATAGCGTCATAAGTTTTTATCCAGGTTTTCTTATGATTTATCATTGGAATAGTTGTTAATCGATAAACACTTCAATATACAAAATCACCAAACTGAGTCATATATATTTTGAAAACAAAAATAATCATACACAAAAAAATAACAACAAACGCGTTTTATTAACAACATTTCCAAATAAGAGAAAAAAAAAGCGCCATCCCAATAAAAACCGTTCCTGGAACGTGCACTTCACGGGATTCCATTCCTAGTAGACTATCATATCTTTGGAATGTCATAAAATAAAATATTTATTTCACATTTTACCAGAGATGTGATCTACTATGAATGGACCTTAATAAAATTTGACAACAAAGTTTTGTAGTCTTAAACTTCAAAATATTATTGATTGTCTAGTTGTCATATTTTTTTCGTTGTGTCAGATAGGGACCAAAAGTTATTTTATCATTATTTAATCTTGACAAAGGTTGCTGGAACGCTACCGAAACGTCGAAATAAAAAAATAAAAAACATTATTGTGGTTTTCATTCCCAAAAAATAAGAGAAAAAATAATAAATAATGCCACAAGGAACTTGTTCATTTATTGAAAATAATTTGGCCGAACAAATATTCGTCTCGGAAAACCATATTCTATTATCATCTAAATAGTTGTTGGAAATATCCATTTTCTTATTGCAACACAAAAACCACCAGCCAACAAGCAACTTTTGGGTTAACAGAATTTAAGTTTTGTTGTAAGCCCTCCGAAATTGACGGCTTAGGTTAAGGGAGGTTTAAATTGAGTTTGACATACGGTGCAACAGAAAAGTTAACTTTAAGTGGCCTTTAACCTTAAGCTTCACTTGCAATAGTCGGTGCAAGGGGTGCAAGTGGCCATAAGTGACATTGTCACATTTTTTAAAATTATGCCAATCAGTATTAGACTCCGTTTCATTTAAAAAGAAGCCACGTGAAGTTTGCAAACTGTCTTACACGTTTCGTGTCATTGGCGTTGAAAATGATGTTTCATGCTGACAGCCATTTTGTTATTGTCATTTGAGGTTGTGAATTGGAAGTATAATTTTAATTATACCAAATATTTTCATATGCCGGTGTATGTATTATGTAAAAACGTCTCGAAAAGCTTCAAAGAATTTCCAAGTATGTTTTATTGAAACTATTGAGTACATTATAATATGATTAATATAATTTCTGTGTTAACCTATAAAATTAGAAAACGTTAAGCTACTGATTTGAAGTCGAATGTCAATTTTACAATATGGCGCTGGTTTTGACAACAAGTTCGCTTCGCGCAAACGACTGCAATTTAGTTGTTTAGTTGTCAATAATGACAAATTCAAAGTAAAATTTTGACGTTTCGATGTAAACAAGGTTTTATCGATGAGGAAGCAGAATTATCAGTATAATACCGAATGATTGGCTAGAATAATGTATTGCTATTGGTTGAAACCACCAAAATGTCAGATTTTGACAAGTGAAAAAAATAATCGTTGAAAGGACATTTTCATTATTTGTTGATGTTTGGCTGGAATTGCGGATTATTTAAGTGACTTTTTAATATTTGAAGAGTAACTATATTGTGTATAGTGTCTAATCTAGTGTTTTATAAGTCGTTCCCATCAACATTTTCCTGCAGCAAAATTTGAATGGCTCTCCTTGTACTGAATCAATTGATCCATCTGAGCGGTATTATAACGCTTAGATTTGATAGAACAAGAAACTCCTTTAAAATAATTAATATCTGTACTTATCCTATCTTTGAGACTTTAAAAAAAAGATATATAAATGTTAACGCCAGATCAATTCTTCAATGCTATATAGTTGACTCTAAATTTCGAGTTTTTGAGGTTGTTAATGTTAATATAAACATAATTGTATCGTTCATGCTAACAGATAAAATATATGTCACTATCACTATCTATTATCTGATTATATAACCTTCCAACGAAACCAAAATATAACCTCTAATTTTCAACGTGCACTTTTGTTTGTTTACAAATTTGACAGTTTCCCTCATCGCTCATTGGCTACATGTACCGAATCGAGTGACGCCACTTCTTTACCGATAATTTTTGGTTGCAATTCGGGGCGTCGAAAACAGTGGCATACAGAATAGCGTTAAATTAGTCCCGTCGGCCGCGCAACCGATGGTTGTTGTTAACATACCGATACCGACGACTGTCAATGCCGAAAATTAGATTTAATTCCTAATAAATCCGATATACAGTTAAAAGTAAATAGAAAAAAGATACAGTCAATAAATGAGTCCCCCTAAAAAATGTACTGTACTCCTATGGTAAATGGAAATTGTTAATAATCACTTTGAAAATGTCATAGTATGTCCAGGATGTAGAAATTATCACAAATAAACTGATAAGCGAATAAGTTTCATTGTATGCCCAAGGAACATTTTTATTTTTTTCAGATTAATTAACCCTTAATGAAATTTATTGCACGCCCATGATGGTAGTTTCCGTTCTAATGAGGTGTTAAAAAATCATGATATATCTTGTAATTATAGAAAAATTTTTGTGTGCAGCTCACATAAACTACGAACAAACATAATATAGGTTGAGTTCATACAATACCCTTCTTGGTGTGCGTCATTGACTGTTAATGTCCCTTTGGTATTGGCAATGTGTCTTACGTCTTTTTCTAATGTCTCACTGACAGTTCTCGTCAGGTCTGTACTTTGTTGTTTACGGTCAATTATTATTTATGAAAAGTGAATATCAATCTTATAAAATTATATTTATTCAAATAATACAAAAATATGCCTAGATACACGTGAAAACATCAGCGTTTTGAAAGTTCTCAAGTATTTTCAGTAAGAAAAAGGAGCTGCTAATTATTAACTTCATAGCATTTTCGAATTTGGCAGAATACGATCCTGATGATTTTATTGATCAAATTTAAGGTTAGCTATATGTCAAAATAGCAAGTAAAATAAACGACATTCCCAAAACCCGGATATTCGTCAAAAACAATGACGCACACAAAGAAGGCTATTGAATTTACTATACCTACCAATATTGCTTTTTTGAATTGATTTCTTCTTTTCCATATACATAGGTATATATCTATCTGAGGTTTGCAGAAACAGAACTAGGGTATTATCATATTTATGTTTGTCTAGAAAAATCTACGCCACTGAGAATACCCGGTGGTTTTATGGGCAGGATGCACATCACTTCGTTTATTACATCTGATGTGAAGTATTGATTTAGCAGTACTATATTATTGAAATTATTCAACAATAGAAAATAAAAGAACATTCAATTATTCAAGCTGCAATAAAGAGTTGACAAAAATATTAACATGCTTCATTATCATCGGATGTCAATAAACCAGTTAAGAAGCTGAAAAATATACAAATATTTATATTGCACTTAAAATTTCTCGACAGAATATTCTTCACAGGTTAAGTGTGTGTGTAATTACTTCATTGAACTTTTTTTTTGACCTTTTTTTACGAGGGCAAATAAGTTTAAAATTCAATTTGCGTACTCACATTATTATGTAAAATTTTTCAATTGGAATTTCAATTTAAAGTAGTTAAATCGTTGACAGTGTCATTTTATAAACATACAATGTAGAAGAAATAGATGTAGAAAAAATAATGTTTGTTGATGTTTCCTGCACACTGGTTGACGAATTTCCACTTTTTCATCCATTCTCGAAATAATCTATCAGATTAAGTACCATTTTTTAAGCTTGAGGATGCAAAATACCGGAAAATTGCTTCTTATTATTCATATTGTCACTTTGAATAGTCAAAGTCACAAAACTGATATTTAAATAAAAACTTCGCTGGTGAAAGACTTTTGAGAATTGCTGAAAACTATATACATAATAATATCCCTTTTTCTCCCGTCAAAATTGCATAAGTCTGTCTTATTCATCTTACGGATTTTATTTGGAAGTTATGATTAAAGGTAATAAAAGAAATTAAAAACGGTGAGTATGTCTGTGTTGAATAGTATGACCTGCATGATAAGACTGCATTTGACTATATATATGATCTATAAGATTTAAACAACCATTCTGGTTTGCAATTAGAATTGTCAACAGTACAATATATATGACATACATTTTATCTGTTACTTTTGACAGCTTAGTTGTCATATTTTGAAAACAATTCTTAACATATATTATGCCATTGATTATAATTTTGAGGTCAAGTGTAAGATAACATTCAACTAATAAAGAGATTTTAAGCCACTTGTTTGATCAACGTTATACGTTATCGGTTATTTTGCTCATGCGCAACAGTAAAAAAAATAGCCGGTCACGTTAATAAGCGATAACGTACTTCGTTATTAACGTCGAAATTAACGAAACTTTATTAAGCGATAAGGTTTTTACATGATTGCCAAGTGTATTATGTTTATTCTGTTGAATAACAGAAAAAATATGAAATACTATTGAAAATGTATTAAAACTATGCACAAATAATTTTAAATAATATATTTCAATACTCTATTATATCTTGGCTCTCAAAATATACTATAATACATCTTTGAATATTTTAACTTGTCAACGCCGATTTTCAACGTCAATTTTGCCTAGTGTAGGTATGCTGAAAATTTCGAGAAGAATAGCGCCCCTTATTAAGTTCTCCTATCATTATCCTATATTATCCATAATTAATGACATTGATTAATGTAAACAAATCAAATTAAACAAACAGAAGATTTGAGGTTAGTTACACCAAATAAAATATCGTTTAACGTGTAACTTCGTTCACAGGTTATGGCTTCAAAAACTAAAATAATCAAAAATGTCATCCGCTATTTTAGAAAGACTGCGCTTGCTCAGTTTAACGTTTAGCGTGTAACGTATGTCAAAATGTATGTGGCTTAAAATATAAGACACGTAAAACAGCAGAATACGTCACCGATTATGACGTAACGGCAAAGGATAGTTGAACAAACTCTACATGTATGTTTTTTTTAACCAATTAGTCAGTAAAACGAAATATTTATCGCAAAAGAGAACCATTTCCCAATGTAAATTTTCGAATTGTATAAATATACCGACTGTATATATAAATTAATTGATGGTAATAGGTACTACATTTTAAACGAGATTTTCGAATTGCTACAACCTTGACATTTCATATCGGTCTAATTGACAAGACGAGATTTTTTGTGAGGTGTGACTGTAATAAAAAAAAACGAAAGCACGTAGGATTTTATCATAAAAATTTCAAAGCAAATTGTACCTGGGAGTCAATACAGGTATACAATTCAATAGAAATTTGAATCGTTCTTTTGTTCGATGAAAAAAATTTAAAACTAATTGGAAGGTAGAATGCCCTGGGCGTGAAATTATTATTCCGTCAACTACCCACTGGGCATAATCCATCTCCATTATTAAAATTACCGAATATTATGGTAAAAATAAATAATCAAATATTGTTTACACCCATATAACTAATATTTGATCCTCTTTTTTTCAGGATATATCCAATTAAAATGTACAACTTGATAGTACTGATAACATTAAGTCTGAATTTAGTCAAGGCAGTAGTAGGTCATGGTAGACTTATGGAACCTCCTGCAAGAAATTCCATGTGGAGGTTTGGTTTTCCCAATCCCGTAAATTACAACGATAATGAGTTATTTTGTGGGGGATATTCAGGTACATTAAGGAGCTGGCAACGTTGTGTTTTTTGACAAACGATTTTACTATAGTTAGTTTTTGGATAGAGTTCATTCAATAACCTTGTTGGTGTGCGTCATCGATTGTTAATGTCCTTCTAACACATTACGTTGGAAGAAATGAAAAAAGGCAGGTCTGTGATCAATCCTAATCCAAATTTCACAATAAATAAACCGTTTAAATTTATTACAAACGTTAATCCTAATCTTTGATTAGTTATTGCTTAGATTACGCGCGATTAAAACATTAAAAATAGGATGCAGACTTACCTTTCGTAGCGGCAATGTGTCTTACGTCTTTCTCCAATGTCCCACTGACAGTTATCATCAGGTCTCTACTTTGTTCTTTACGGTCAATTATTATTTATGAAAAGTGAGTATTAATCTTATTGTTATATCTATTTAAATAATACAAAAATATGCCTAGATACACGGAAAAACATCAGTATTTTGAAAGTTCTCAAGTATTTTCAGTTAGAAAAAGAAGCTGGTAATTATTAACTTCACAGCCTTTTCGAATTTGGCTGAATACGATCCTGATGATTTTATTTGTCAAATTTAAGGTTAGCTATATGTCAAAATAGCAAATACCAAAAACCCGGAGATACGATACGTTACAAACGATGACGCACAACAAGAAGGCTATTGAATGTACTATAGTTTATTTACGATAAAAAGACGATGACGTTGCAAAACAAAATATTGTGATGTTGCCAAGCTGTAGCTTTTTCTTTACTTATCGAAAACTAGAAAAGTCAATCTCATGTTAGATTGACAGTTCTTAATAATAACGAATACTATTAGGTACGAGGGTTGTTTTTTTTTCAACCTCCGATAGGCTATAAAGAAAAGACGGGTGAATATACAGAAATGATTTTGTTGTCAGAAGTAATGTACAATGCAGGTTACTTCTCTACATAATCATCTTGACGATTGAGACATTTATCATATCTGTGAACAAGCTTTGCAATCCCCTTCTCATAAAATGTTGCCGCTGATGATTGGGAGTGAGTTGTGAAGGTGTTTTTGAGTTCCAAGTCATTTCCCACTGCTTCAGTTCGGGAAAAAGATTAAAGTCACGTGGCGCTAGATTGGGACTATATGCTGGGTGTTCAAAAATGTCCCATTGAAATTGCTGAAGGAGCCGTTGGCTTACTAGAGCACTGTGAGGACGGACATTGTCAAGGAGCAGAACAATTCCAGAAGTCAGCATGCCTCTTCGTTTGTTTTGAATAGCTCTCCGTACGCGTCGCGAAGTTTCACAATAATAATCTGCATTGATTGTTGTTTCCGGCTGCATAAACTCCACAAGCAGTACCTACAACTTTTTGGTCCCAAGTGAGCACAAACTTCTCTATAGCGCAATTGTTCAGTCACTACAGAATAGAGGGTGGATCTTGGAACTTCTGGAAATTTCACCGATGACTTCGAAAGTTCGCTTATGGTGAACCTTCGATTTTCCTCAATCACTTGGTCAATTCATTGAACAAGGTCGTCTGTAGCCACAGACTTGCGTACCCTTGACCTCCTTCATCATGAACATCAGTTCGGTCATCTTTAAACTTTCGACACCATTGACGAACCATTACTCATGAAGCTTCTTCCATACACTCGAGCGATGAATTTCCTCAGCACTGTTACCTTCTGCTTGCAAGAAATGAATAACACTTCGCAATTCACCCTTGGCGGGAGAATCAATAGTGACAGCCATGTTTACCTGACTGCAGTTCAACAGAAAATGGCGTGTTGGTCTCGCCAATGACAGAATGTATTGAAGAGGAGATGCGCAGTCGCCTACTACTATTATGCTATCGGAGGTTGAAAAAAAAACGACCCTCGTACTTACGTCTCTTACAGCAGTAAGCGGAAGAAGCTGGCCCCCATTTCGGCATTCTCGTTCAAAATAGCTCAAAAAAGATGTTACCATCTCTTGACATTCACTGTTCAGCTGTTTCGTCATTTTATTAACTACACACTGCAGATTTGCCTAAATAATCAGTTATGAGAATAACTGTTTTTTTAATTTTGAAGAAAATATGAACTTAAAAGCACCAAAAATGCTTGTAAATATTAGACGATGATCGAATGTCAATAAACGTCAAAACAAACTGGGGAATTTTACCAGTTGATCTGACAACGTCTTGAAGTTTTGCCGATCCGTTAGCTGTAAATTGCCCTGGCTGTTGAGGATAAATTGTATTTAGGGTTGGTAAATTAATATTTATTCTGATAAGCAAGAAAGTAGCTAAAAATGACATCATCGTCTTTTTATCGTAGAAATCCTATATATGCTGATCTTTACCCCATTTTTGAGGGAATAAAGTTGAAGTAAACTTACTTGCTTTTATAAAAAACTGCAATTTCAGTGCTTTTTTTTACTTTCACTCCAAAACCAGTCATTTTTAGATATATGTAAATTTGGGATGATATATTTATACATTGTAACGCATTACCCTAACGAGTAACGGTCTCAAGTTACTTTATAGACCAAAAATATCACTTTCCAGGTTAACTGTCTTATTTTCAGTGCAGTGGGAGCAAAATGAAGGTAAATGTGGGCTATGCGGAGATGCTTTCAACTCCGAACAACCCAGACCTCATGAAGCGGGTGGAATTTTTGCAAAAGGAATAATCAGTAGACATTACAGTGTTGGTCAGAGTATTGATATCGAAATTGAATTAACAGCTAACCATTACGGAAGATTCGAAGTGCTGTTATGTCCTAATAATAACCCCAATCAAGAAGCCACACAAACTTGTTTCGACAGGTATCCTTTATATTTGAATAGCAGAGAGACAAATTATTTTATTCCGGAAGACGGGAAGAAAAAAGCAGTTTTTAGGTAAGTCGAATTTAAGAAGTTTCCAGAAACTTAAATAACAATTTCAGATATCAAGTCCGGTTGCCGCCTTATATTACTTGTACACAATGTGTTCTACAATGGACCTACTACACTGGTAACCAATGGGGACAATGTTTAAATGGTACTCAAGCTCAAGGATGCGGTAAATCGGAAACATTCAGAAACTGTGCGGACGTAGCTATACATTCTAGTACTGGTGGTGCAGGACCTCCAATATTTGTAGAAAATTTGAATCCGAACCAGTTGTTCTACAAAGATTATAGTCGACCTGCACCATACAACGTAGTACCACTAGTAGTTCGGGATCAAGTTTGTGTTCCTAATGGCTTATACAAGATTATTCCTGGTATGACAGATTGGTGCCATACAAATTGTTTGAAATATCCTCCCAATTGTCCATTCGACATTTGTATATGTCCGTAAGTATAAACATGAATAACTAACAATAGACCATTCCAAAAACAGCTGACTTTGACAGGTCGGCCATGTTGTTCTGGATCCCCCGATCAGTTGGAGTTGAAGTTTGCGTGTTTTGGCAGGTGATGTGAGTCAGTTGGTTGTCATACAAAACTTGTAGAACAATGTCAATGTAATATACCTATAATTTATTTAAATAATAAAATTCTACAAATTAGGCAATCCAGTGACCTGTCAAATAAAATTCAATATGGCGACACAGGGCAAACAAATGTGATTTAATACATTGTAGATCGAGGATTTTGGTATATACATAAGTGTTTATTTTGGAGAAAGGTGCTTTTATTTTGCTTTGGTGTCTCTATACTAATAATATACAATAAAAAGTTCAGTTTTATAAAACTTTTAAGCTGGGTATATCAATTTAGGACCAACTTTTGGTTGTGTACCTATATAAGAACATTATTTTGTTGTTAGTGGTTTTTAGACTATCAAGAATTATTATTTAATATTTACCGGTAAGTACACACTGACTAAAACATATACAATATTATAATGGAAGTGAAACTTTTATGAAATTGCTGGCATTAAAATTTCACTTGCTTGAATTGGAATATATGAAACACCTACTTCAAAATGCCAACAGCTTGTATTGTTGTCGGTGGTGGGAGCCGTTCAAACCGAGACCAAGTAAGCTTTATTAAAGTCCCAGCTGTTTTAAACAACACATTTTTGGTGCACAAGAATCAATTAAGTAAGAAGCGTAGAGAAATGTGGTTAGCAGCAATCAATAGAGATGATTTAACAGAATCAAAAATCAAATATCAGGCTGTATGTAGCAGGCATTTTGTTCAGTTTTGTTCAATAACAATATTTATAAAAACTAAGAAAAGTGATATATTCTAAATAAAAAAATTCGACTAAAGAGTCTTGAGCACTGTTTATGACTGAATAGACAATACAAAACTAACCTATCTCTCTAAATTGTTTGCCCTGCACGGCCATATTAGGTCACGTGATCTGGATTGCCTAATAAAGGTGGATTCATGCAAGAGAAAATTTAAACTATGATTAATTTAAAACTTAAACTAAGAAGATAAAAAAAAGATAAAACCATGTTATTTTTTAATTTAAATCTTAATTTCTTAGTTTCTTGCATGAACATCTACATTAAACGTACAGTCAAAGTCAAATGAAACGCACAACTATAGGGTGAGACTGCATTATTTAAACATCTGCTAACCCCATCAAACAGTTCTACGCTTTTTATGTCACAATTGAAGTATGTCTAATACATTTTAACGGAGGCTTACCATAAATAATTGAAACTAATTGAATTTTGATGAATTTTAGTGTTTGTCTTCATTTGACTTTGACTGTACATGTTCATGCAAGAAAAGAAGAAATTGAAATTTAAATTAAAAAATAACATGATTTTATCCAATCATCTTAGTTTTAGTTTTGAATTTATCTTAGTTTTAATTTTCTCTTGCATGAATTCACCTTAACACATGGCGCAGTCAGTAAACTGTCTCTGAATTGAATTAAATAAAAATTAAAATGTCAGACGACGAAAGTCAAGAGCAACAGATTCAGATATACAAAGAGATCAATTAAATAGCCGGAAAACGGAAAAAATACATTATCTCTTTCTTTCCGCATTACACACTTATTAACACTACAGTACGATGGCATTTTAGATCATTTTAAGAACTTATTGTAAATTAAAGTCTAACTATCTTCCGATGTTCACCAGTAAACAATAAAAACTGAATATAATATGACATAAGGACCCAGAACAATATAGAGAGCCTGTCAGTTATGTCATTCTAAAATGGTCTATATACAATATGTACATAACCGAATGTTCGGAAGTAACTATAATGTACTGAATTCCTAGCTTAAATTGCAAATTTGGTTGAGTTTCCAGCTTAAACACCACTGGTCAGTTATACATTTATCCAAGCCTTCAAGTACTTCTACTCTCCACTTTCCCATTTGTACGGATTCCCTTTCTTTCATCCAATCATTTAATACCAATTTTTCCGAATATCTAATAGACCAAAATATATAAAACATCTTCCAAACTCTCTGAGTTGATGATGTAACAATATGTATCATCTGGCTCCCATCTTATATTGGAATAACTGGTAATGAAAATGCACCAAAGCAGCCTGCTTTTATAGTTCTACACCAAACACTATCCAGCAATGGATAGCATTGTTGAATTGAAAAAGCCAATCAAAGAATACCGTACAGTACATTTTTAAAAACAGGCAGAGGGAATCCCCAGTAATGGCTCGCTCAAAAAACAAGAAATATATAGGAATAGGAATATATACAATCAGCAAAGCCAAAGATAAAAGTATTACCGTCCTTAGGCAATCAGGGGAGTTATTAATGCAAGAGTTCAAAGAAAATTCCATAGCCAGATACTCCAATAGATAAATTCCAAACTCGAAGGGGACTGCTTGTAAAACCTGCAAGGGTCAAAATAGACTCTCCTTAGCCTGGTTACCAGTCCACTCCCACTCAGATCACCAGGGTTAAGAAAAGGCAAATCAATAGCTTTAAAAGAAGCACTCATGGTTAGGTTAGGTAACATGGTAACAGTAGGATTTCTGACTGTCCGCTGTCAAATAAGGAAACACCTCCATACTAAGAGGCTAGTGGACACACCTCTATGCAGGATGTGTGAACAGGAAGATGAAACTGTCTAGCATATCTTATGCGAGTATCCGGAGTTATCGTCAATAAGAGAGTGTGTGTTCGGTGAGTCTTGGCCTACACCACCTGCCGATATGAAGGAGATGTCTCCTAGTGACCTGTCCACCTTCCTGGGAAGGATAGGATTGACGATGACCTAGGAGGACAACTCCTCGGGAGGATGTACAATGGGTCACATGTGGCCTAAGCGCTGTGAGCCTACACTCACCCTCCCTACTTGACAGATACAGATAGAGAAGCACTCATGGTGTCAATTTCCAAGTTTTTGGATAGCTTGCCCCCTGTGTAGATTACTCTTGAGCGTTTGCCCCCTTGGTGACTGAGCTGGCTTCGCCTTGTATGAAGTTTACATGAAAATATTAATGAATATGGCTTTTTAAGACTGTATATTTTGTTTAAGGAATACTTGCGAAGCTGTGGGTGCTTATAGAGGAAACTTTGGTGCAGACGTTTATTGTATGGACAAGTGTATTGTGTATCCTAATAAAGACTGCCCCTTCACAGACTGCTCTTGTTATGAAGAATGAAATATCGTGAATGTGCTTAGTGAGAAATGAACCATAAGTAACTGCAATCGTTTTAAATTATGTTTTTAAAAATCCTAATATGATTAATGCATGATAAACAACTTGAAGTTAACAGAATTGATATTGTTAAATAGAGAATGCAAAATATGTACTTATAGCTCTTCTTGTTTACCACAATATGTATAGGATTTTGTGAAATAAACATATTTATCATGTTTTGGTATTTTCATTTAGTGAACAAAACAATTTCCGAGTTGGGTTTAGTTCTAGAAGCAATGGAGAATTTTGGTTTGAAGAGTTTTCTTCGTAATTTTGAGGAGGGTGGTGCAATTGATATAGGCTTACATGTCCAATCTGATCTCTAGATTGTGGAGATTTGAAGTTTCAATTGCAGTTAATACGTGATGGTACTAGACCACCAGATGGCTGACTAGCTTGGAGGAGTTTTTCTTGTTGTTGAATTCGTTCCATTGAGTTTTGTGTGTTAGAAGCAAAAAAGGGTGGAGGATTGTTTGTCATGGAATGTAGTGCTGGGTTTTCGAGCTCGATGATTGTTCTGATGGAGGGTTGATGTTTTTGTTACTTTTTTGCATTTTTTTGTCGTTGCGAGTGCCTGAAACAGTTCATTTGCTACGTGACTGCGTCACTTCTTCTTGATCGATGACAGTGTTCATGAATATATGACAGATCACTTATTGTAACTAGTTCAAGCACTTAGCTCTCACCGTGTAATGGCGAAATTGGTTTTAGACTGCCAAAAACGACTCTCCTCAATGGGAGAACTCAATAAAGTATTGCTGGTCTGGATCCCTGGCCATTCTGGCAGGGAAGGAAACGAGCAGGCAGACTCGAAGGGAGGGTGTCGCACGTATTTCTATTGGACCAGAACCTACAATTGGCATCGCAATAAGCTTTACCAAACAAACACGAAATACCCGGACAGCTGAAGAGCTTAAGACTTCTGGCATAATTTACCAGGATGGTTCATTCAAAAACTTTTAAACATCCTTCGAAGAATGTCTCCAAACAAATGTTAGACTATAGCAGGCATGACCTACGTTGTCTAACAGGCCACTGTCATCTGAATCATCATATGTTAAAACTTGGACTGTGGGAAGATCTTTGTCTGGAAGATGATGAGACAGCAGAGCATATAATTTGTGCCTCATCCTCCGCAGCTCGAAATAAATAAATAAATTAATCTGATTACGTGTGAGCTACAATAGAATCTTGCGAGTCGCAGTGGAGGGCTTTATAGACCCACTCACCACACACCTAACCTAACCTCACTATTTAAAGGTATTTTGAAACATGTTTATTTCAATAATTTGAAAAGCACACTTGTGATATCCTATATTGTATAATGTCTAATGATATAAAAAACTCTCAAAGCTGAGTGGTGAACAAAAAAGTGTTTTTGGTAAAAAAACCAAAAGCACCACTGCATTACTTTTATTGGAGATATCAACTGTTGAGAAGTTGGTTACCAATAAAGAATAGGAATAGTGAAACAATTGGAAATTAATTATAAATTTATTCTGGTATAATATTTACAAAGGTAATTTCAGTTCTCTTTACAAATTTTCCACATATTATCTTAACCTAATTTTATTAATAGAAATTTACAAATCTTGTATTATTAGTTACAGTAGAGTATTAGAAAAATAGAATTTAGAAGAATTTAAATATAATAACCTGATGTAATTTGTTCAAATTCCTCTAAATTTGATTGATAATTTGTTATTACCATGAGAATAATATTAAAGTTAATTCACATCTGAGAAACACCGAACAGATACACGAGACATGCACGTGAACAAAAATATTGCCATAACGTCCCAACCGAATGCATTACTGCTTCTAGTTTTTAAATCAACTTTAGGTACACAAATACTAGATAAATTCGGCTGCCAAATTTAATATTCAAAATTGATAAATTGAGAGAAAATTTATCAGTTGAATTTTAATTACAAAACCGAGGAGCTGTGTATATCACAATAATAACAGGAGTGAACAGTAGGTATAAGTAGTCTTTTAGATTATAGTAAATTATTTCACAAAACATATTTTTGACGATAGCAGAATTTTTGGAGAAACTATATTAATATACTTCAAATTATTTACAAAAAGTTTACTAGTGTTATAACGGACGTGATGTAGAGTCGAGTAATTATATAAATAACAAAAATTCGAGGTGCTGAAAAAAATGACACTTATCTTCATTAGGTAGTTATCTCCCATGTGAATGAAACAATCCCAGATGTAAACAAAATGTTTCACACCTTAGACAAATTTAAATATTGAAAACATTGCATGATGTGAGCATAGATAATAGTAATTTTGTAGTTTCAAGTTGGTCATATATGTCATGTTGTATGCTTGAATTCCATTTGCTTGCTGTCAATTTTTGTTGACATTTGTGCTATACCTTGTTTTTCAACTAAGAGAAGTCATTTGAATTCGAGTTGGCATTTAGGTTGCCTAATAATTGGTCAGTGCAGCCTTATTCTCACAGTTCTTTTGATACATCTGACAACATCAATTGTCAATTCAACGTCCTTCGCTGCATATAGTTATGGAAGTAGTTGTTGTTTTTTAGTGAATGGTAATTGTTTTTTGATTTTCAAAGTCTCTGTAAGGCGTTATAATAGTTTTAAACTATTACATAAATTGTCAATTTGGTTTTGTGAATGCTGTACATATCCTGGTTATCATCTGTATATTCACCTTTATGTCAGGATGTTATTTGTCGTCATTCATCTTTAATGGTGATATTTTTTGGTTAAGACTAAGGTGGTTAAGACCAAGGTGGTCGAAAAAATATTAACCGCGGTTTAAGCCGTTGTATTAAAAATTCTAGGACGGCCTAACGACTTCGACAATTGCGGAACTAGCCAAACGTTACACCCATGCTCAATCCCTTAAGAGACGGGATGGAATCAAAGGATGCAGTTTTGCCAGGATCACCCTGGGCGACCTTCGGAAGCTGGCACCGAAGAAATATTTGGCGATGACCAGGAAAAACCTACGTTTAACAGTAGGATTTCTGACTGGTCACTGTCAACTAAGTAAACACCTCCATACTATGGGGCTAGTGGACACACCTCTATGCAGGATGATGAACAGGAAGGAAGATGAAACTGTCAGGCATGTCTTATGCGAGTGTCCGGAGTTATCGTCAATAAGAGAGTGTGTGTTCTGTGAGTCTTGGCCTACACCTGCCGATATAAAGGAGATGTCTCCTAGTGACCTGTCCACCTTCCTGAGAAGGACAGGATGGACAATGACCTAGGAGGACAACTCCTCGGGAGGATGTACAATGGGTCACATGTGGCCTAAGTGCTGTGAGCCTACACACTCACCCTCCCTACTCTACAGATACAGAAGCCGTTGTGTTCGTCTAAAATCGGCTACAGTCAGAGGGTGGAGAAATCTATACAAAAAAATATCCAGCTACATCTGTAGTTGTCCTAAGTGATGTTTGAAGAAACAGTCTATATTTTTACCAAAGATGGCGCTGTTAATGCACTGGGAAACTTCAAATAATTGTCAAAAATACAAACAAGGACCAAATGTCAGGAATACCAGATTTGTCCATACAGTGTGGCACTCTCTGTTAGAGACTAATTATGAACTAACAATGTGTATAAGAGTTTTCTGCTCACCGCTTCATTCACTCTGTGCGATAACTTTGAAGAAAGCATTTTAAGAGCACAATTAACTGTAGAATATGCAGAGAGTTTTAATCTGTGTAAAAGCGTTAGGTAAAGATGTCAGCGAACAATTTATTATTGAATTTATGTAATATATTTTCGTTTTTTTAAGTCGTTAAGTTCGAAATAAGAAAAATGTGCAATTTTTACTTCTACATCTCAAAATTAGTATAGGAGTGGAGATAAAATTTTCAGTTGGCATTTTCATGAAGCATTCAAAAGTGATTTAACTGTCATTTTCCATACCTGCAATTATTTTTACAATAATTTCAATGTTTTATCAACATAAAGACATTTAAGGTGGATTCATGCAGCATGAACTAAACTAAAACAAATCACCAAAGTCAGGGCTTGACGCATGAGTTGTGTCGAATTCAAGAGAGAAACTGATTTCTTTGTTTTTTTTTTTTAAATCTTAGTTTCTTGCATGAGAATCCACATTATATTACATGGTTTCATGTTCTTAGTTTTAGTGTTAGTTTTTGCTTCAAACCTAGATACCTTATATTTCCACTCCCTTGTATTCATTGATTTTGCATCAAATTTCCGTCCTGTCTTCCTTTCTGACCACCTTAGAATCCAGAAAAATGCGATTCTGGTATAATTTCGTCCTTTCCATACTCTTGTCTTTTAGGAACAAACAAGACGAAAAGAGATCAAGAAATCCAGTCACAGTACATCTCAGTGAAGATAAAAAATATCGACAATTACAAACCGACAAACTCTCATTTACATTTACTTTGATTGGAGAAAGAAGCAAGTCCCTGATCTTATACAGCTCCTAGAGCTGCAGCAGTAGTACCTTTTCTGGTGCTAGGACTAACTGTGCATGTATCGAAAAAGTTGATTTTGTTGTTTTGTTAAATTAATGAAAAATTGCACAAATTCCTTCCACCCAGATAATTGCTTTCCGTTTAACAAGTTGTAACTTCAAACACTTCACGTCAAACCTTAAATAGTTTATCATGATTAACTTAAACTTCTAGTGCAACTATTGTAACACTTCTAGTTCATTTCGACTCGGTGAACACATTTAAGGGTAAATATCTTCAGTTGATTCTATTTGTTACTATAATGACTTCCGATATGAGACGGTGGACCTCGTGGTTTGGAGTTATAACTTCTACTACCCGGTCGTGAATGGACTATGGCATAATGATCGCTGTGTGAAGATACCGATCGCGCCGAGTTCATCGTCGATCCACCCGACGTGTACCCTTTTGGATTGTGAGGAGCTCCATTCAAAGAATATCTACAAAAAAAATCATAATTATTAGTCAAGTATGGTAATAATAATATTTCATATTATCACCTTGATCCATATTGACTTCCGTGCCAGCTCCTGTAAGGATCGTAATCTTCGATGATACTTGGTTCCTTTTCGATTATTTCTGTCCTAGCACAAGCACAAGTCATAGCGGAACATAAGAAAATATTTATGATCAACATCAATAGGAAAAGTATTCCTAAAGCTACACATAACCAAAGCAACCAGGATGGTTGTATGCTTCCTTCGTCACAAAGTTCTTGTATTCGCGGAGCGTCTTGTGGATCAACGACAAAGACACTTGTGGCAGCCATAAGCACTCCCTCGTCTGTATTTAGTGCTCTGGATTTGATCGAATCGATGCCACAGGATGGCTGAGGACAGGCACCTTTGCAGAGAGCTACGTCGCACTGAAACAAAATTTAATTGTATTTGATAGACTTGTTGGAAAAGGGAGAGTGTTGAAGGTGATTTTTATGGCTATATTTTGAACTTGGTTTTGATAAACAAGCATTTAATAACTAGTCAGAGTTTAGTTGCCCGCAACAGTGTTGCCTGTTGCGATGAAAAGGTGCACACAAGTGAACGAACACGACATTATTTTTTGGTGCAGTGAAAAATCATAAAAACAGTATTATATGATGAAAGTGTTTCGTGCAATTATTACCCATCCCATACCATAGCGGCCATAACCTCATATAGTAGAAGATCCGAAACTAGGTCGACCTTCATCGAGCTGATAACAGAATGAAACATATTTTATCATGAACTTAGTATATTAGAAAATATATCAAAGATGGGTTGGCTGAAAAAATGCTGGACAGACTATTTTTAATTATTTTTCGAAAAATGATTTTTAATAAAATATTGCAACATCAAAATAATTAAAAAATTTTGCTAAGTAAGTGTACTGTGTGATAATGTTAGAGCTACTGACGGGACTCTCAAGGTGGCGTCACCGGTACAAATAGGGGGCGCCACGGATCTGTTTCCCATCTATAAGTAGCTTATCAGCTATAATATACCAAGAACACTGATAAATTGTAACAATTTTGTCATAGATGGTGGAGGGTTGTTACCTCAAAGCAACATGCTTGGGGAAGGTTATGGCAAAACTCTTAAAATCTAGCTGCAATTGATGCTCATTTCTTCTTCATCATCACTATCTTCCGACGAAGTATCCAAAAATGTTTCAGCCAGTTCCAAAAGTTGGAAATATTTCGCTGGATTTCTGGTCATCTTTAGATATAAACATATAAAGTTCAACCATAAACCATAACAAGAATTCAAGAATGTCACTGTTGACAGATGAATCCCGGTGTTAACACCTTGCACTTACCAGTAAACTCTGTGCAGAAAAAGGCGCACTGGGTGCAATATTGACTTGCCCCAATCTACACCCGAAATCGTCTACACTGAGAGAGTGCGCACTAAACTTTTGACTGAAAACACAAGAGTGCACTCAGTTCATTGAAAAGTGGGGGCGAACTAGTGCAGCTACCCGCTACGCTATAAGTTTGCGTATCTTATCAGGATTGGTTCATTCAAAGGTCTTTATATATCCATTGGAAATGGATATCCTGACAAGCTATACTAGAGCTCGCACAACCTAAGAACAACTAATACTAGATCTAGAATAACCTAATTGGTGCTTCTGAGTTCATATAATAACTTTTTTGGTGTGCAAGTCTGTGATTGATCCTAATCAAAATATAACAATAATGAACCGTTTAAATGTATTGCAAAAGTTAACCCTAATCCTTGACTTCAAAAATTTGATTAGTTGATGCTTAGATTACGCGCAAGCGCGACCTATCAATCGGGATATATTACACCATTCAAAATAAGATGCACACGTACCTTTCGAAGCGGCATTGTGTCTTACGTCCTTTTTTTCACTGACAGTTCTCGTCAGGTCTGTTCTTTGTTGTTTACGGTCAATTATTATTTATGAAAAGTGAATATTGATAAACGGATAAACATGAATACGATCCTTATGATGTTATTTATCAAAAACTGAGTAGAGAGGGAATCATTAAAAAAAACACCTTCTCACTTCTTAGAAATCAGACTACCTAGGACATGCCACAAGACGGTATGATGAAAAAGTATAACTTTTCAAAGAAATTCGTTACGGAATTAAGCAACAAGAAGGAATGGGATCCAAATACCATTACCAGACTTGGAAAGAATACCAGTCAATGGTATACAGACGGCTCAAAAGCGATAGAAGGAGCTGGGATAGGAGTGTTCGGGCCAGGAGCCAAACACTCTGAAAGCTTGGGAAAAACCCCAAGTATCTTTCAAGCGGAAATCCACGCCATAAGCAAGTGCGCCTAGTTCAATATTGATAAAGGATACAGAAGACAAAGTATTATAATAATGTCGGATAGTCAAGCAGCCATTAAAGCACTGAGCTCTTGTGTAATCAGTTCCAAAATGGTGTGGGAATGCGTAGACAAACTCAAGGAACTAGGCGAAAGCAATATAGTCACCTTACTATGGATTCCAGGACACACTGGAGTAGAAGGGAATGAAATAACAGATGAAGTAACAAAGAGGGTGACTGAAATACCATTCTGGGGGCCTGAACTCTTTTGCTGAATCAGCCCCAATGTAATATTGGAAGAAATAGGTAAAGAGAAGATCTGACCATTGGAAAGATCTAGTAGTGCCTATACAATCAAATACTCTTCTTGGTAACTATAACCTGTTGGGATGAAAGTCAAAGTAAAACTGCGCTAAGAGTTTCAACAGGGATCCTAACGGGACCTAGTCGCCTGAATGGGCACCCGAAAAAGCTTAAAATAGTGGAGGAAAAAGAATGTAGATTTTGTGACATGGAAGAAGAAACCTCCATCCACATAATTTCCAACTTCACAGCACTTCAGAATCCTAGAACACAGCACCTGGGAGATTACTGGACAGAAGAGGAACATTTACCTAAGTTGGAGCCTGCAGATATCCTAAAATTCCTCCGGGAAATAGGACTAAAGGAGCTACTAGTTTCTGAGACTCTCCTCAGAAACTAAGTAGAAGTAAGGGGGCACAATAGATCTTTTAGGTCTCACTGAATGTCACCCCAAAATATACAGACATACATAGATTCATACAAGGTTAGCTATATGTCAAAAACGATGACGCACACCAAGAAGGCTATTGAATGTACTATACCTGAAAATGAACTTCGGAGCTATCCGGAAACCTAAACATAGATTTGAGTTGGGCGTTTGCAGTTCCAGTTTTGGTATCATAAACAAATGGTCCTAAAAGTGTGTCTTCGTCTACCGGACATCCCCTATCGTCCAATAGCAGTACAGTATCGTTGGGTTTATTGAAAGCAAAACAGCTTTTGACTCTAAAAAAACAAAACAAAAATAAATTGTCATCCAGCAGCATCTATTACAGTAGCTTGTCGTATTTAATTGATTTGAATGTATACCTAAATCCGTATGTTCCGTCCGGTCGGGAAATTTCAGTTCGAAGAGTGTATGGTCGATGGTAGACGGCTTCGGTGACTTTTCGGTTATTCTCTATTAGTCTCAAAGATACCGATGACGTTTCGTTTCTGGCATTTCGAAAACCCAATTTTCCACAAGTTATAACGTAGAACTTATCATCGGCTAGCTCGAGTGTACGGTGTATACGAACCGCTATCGGAACTGAACGTTCTTCTGTCTTCTGTAACCAAATTCAATTTTCAATTTTATGGTTGATTTTGAGAAATAGTTGGAAAAACAATATCTAAGAATGTATAATATACAGGGAGTTCTTGGCGATTCGCAATTTGTGAAATTATTCCATTTTCAAAGAAGGAGAGTACAAAGAGTTGCAGGCGCTGTTTGTTTGACATTGTTTCTTTCATTTCTTACAATCTAGTCTGAGACGAGTTAGTAGTCTTTCTTATTTCTAATATCAGTGGCGGCTCGTGAACTTTTTAAGAGAGGAGGCTAGACATGGAAATATTCAGCCAGTTAATTTAACCTTCGCGCAGCGACCGTAACAGCCACTTCAGTGACAAAATTAATTGTTACCCAGGAAAACAATCAAAAAAAAATCTGGGCGTTTGTCAATAACAAAATAAAAGGTCAAAATGGAAAAAAGAGCACTACTGTTAATAAAATTTTTTGTGACGAAAGTAATGTAATATTATATGAAAATGTTGATATTGTCAATTATTTAAATACTTATTTTTGTAATGTTGGAAAAAAGCTAGCAACATCTTGCAATCAAAATTAGAGAGGTGATGCTGTAGTTAATACTGGAATTGTAAACTCTATTTTT
>CAJUYI010002750.1:0-19529 GCA_910591695.1 Galerucella pusilla | reverse complement strand
TCACATCAGATGTAATAAACGAAGTGATGTGCATCCTGCCCATAAAATCACCGGGTATTCTCAGTGGCGTAGATTTTTCTAGACAAACATAAATATGATAATACCCTAGTTCTGTTTCTGCAAACCTCAGATATATACCTATGTATATGGAAAAGAAGAAATCAATTCAAAAAAGCAATATTGGTAGGTATAGTAAATTCAATAGCATTCTTTGTGTGCGTCATTGTTTTTGACGAATATCCGGGTTTTGGGAATGTCGTTTATTTTATTTGCTATTTTGACATATAGCTAACCTTAAATTTGATCAATAAAATCATCAGGATCGTATTCTGCCAAATTCGAAAATGCTATGAAGTTAATAATTACCAGCTCCTTTTTCTTACTGAAAATACTTGAGAACTTTTAAAACGCTGATGTTTTCACGTGTATCTAGGCATATTTTTGTATTATTTTAATAAATATAATTTTATAAGATTGATATTCACTTTTCATAAATAATAATTGACCGTAAACAACAAAGTACAGACCTGACGAGAACTGTCAGTGAGACATTAGAAAAAGACGTAAGACACATTGCCAATACCAAAGGGACATTAACAGTCAATGACGCACACCAAGAAGGGTATTGTATGAACTCAACCTATATATTATGTTTGTTCGTAGTTTATGTGAGTTACACACAAAAATTTTTCTATAATTACAAGATATATCATGATTTTTTAACACCTCATTAGAACGGAAACTACCATCATGGGCGTGCAATAAATTTTATTAAGGGTTAATTAATCTGAAAAAAATAAAAATGTTCCTTGGGCATACAATGAAACTTATTCGCTTATCAGTTTATTTGTGAGAATTTCTACATCCTGGACATACTATGACATTAAATTTTCAAAGTGATTATTAACAATTTCCATTTACCATAGGAGTACAGTACATTTTTTAGAGGGATTCATTTATTGACTGTATCTTTTTTCTATTTACTTTTAACTGTATATCGGATTTATTAGGTATTAAATCTAATTTTCGGCATTGACAGTCGTCGGTATCGGTATGTTAACAACAACCATCGGTTGCGCGGCCGACGGGACTAATTTAACGCTATTCTGTATGCCACTGTTTTCGACGCCCCGAATTGCAACCAAAAATTATCGGTAAAGAAGTGGCGTCACTCGATTCGGTACATGTAGCCAATGTGCGATGAGGGAAACTGTCAAATTTGTAAACAAACAAAAGTGCACGTTGAAAATTAGAGGTTATATTTTGGTTTCGTTGGAAGGTTATATAATCAGATAATAGATAGTGATAGTGACATATATTTTATCTGTTAGCATGAACGATACAATTATGTTTATATTAACATTAACAACCTCAAAAACTCGAAATTTAGAGTCAACTATATAGCATTGAAGAATTGATCTGGCGTTAACATTTATATATCTTTTTTTTCAAGTCTCAAAGATAGGATAAGTACAGATATTAATGATTTTAAAGGAGTTTCTTGTTCTATCAAATCTAAGCGTTATAATACCGCTCAGATGGAGCAATTGATTCAGTACAAGGAGAGCCATTCAAATTTTGCTGCAGGAAAATGTTGATGGGAACGACTTATAAAACACTAGATTAGACACTATACACAATATAGTTACTCTTCAAATATTAAAAAGTCACTTAAATAATCCGCAATTCCAGCCAAACATCAACAAATAATGAAAATGTCCTTTCAACGATTATTTCACTCCATACAAAATACCAGAAAATGTCAAATTATTAAAGAAACGTCAGAATCATTGTATCAAGAAATTATCTTCACAAAACAGTCTAACCTATAGAAGTGAAAGTCCAATAGGATTACCTGGAATGAAAAAATGAGGTGTCGAACCCATCCACCTGAAGCGCTAGTTGCAATTTAGTTGTCGAAATAGGCAAGGCAGTTGAGGCCGAAAAAGAGACCGAGGGAAGAATTTCAGCGATCGCGGTGGATGGGTTCAGGGGTGGCATTCTGTTCACCTAGCGAGTAGTCTTGAATCGATCTTGTCGATATACACATTCCGTTCACCAAATTTGGTTGTTTTGGAGCGACCAATAGTTCTAATTTCTGATACCCATAAGGTGTCGCCTACGTATTTTCTATATTTCCTTGTCAAAATATCAATGTGATATGTAAAATCCAGGTGACGTCGCTTAAAAGCGATCGCTAGCTTTTATGAACGGAATGTCACCCCACAACTATTTCATAACAATTTTTTTTTTAATGGAAGTTTGTTTTTGAATGACTAATGCCCGATTTCACTAACCGTTTCCTAAAGTCAGGTAATACCTAAAACGAATTTAGGAATTCCTAAATGCAATTTACATTTCACCACGCGCTAAGTAATGCTTAAGAGTGATAATATTACGTATTTCCCATCACTTTTTGATCAATCCTGAAAGGATTGTAGGAACAGCTTCGCGAGTGAGGCCCCTTTTTGTCCCAATAACAATATATTGTGGTTCAAAATATCTGTTGCAAACTTTGTAGGATTTATAAATCTGTTCAGCGCTCAATTCCTTTAGTTTTGGATTGTGAATAAAGGCAACCCATTCATTCAACAACAAAGGGTCATGTTTGGGAAACCTATGTCGTTTTGATGAAATGTCTAAACACCCAAGAACGCAACACTTCACACCAACCATTATAAATATCATGAACTTGATAAGACTTACAGTACCTAATTAAAACACAAATAACAGCAGCAAATGGCAAAAGGGAACAATCTATAAAAGACAATGGTGACAAAGCTATATGACAGCATGACAGCTTTGATGAATTTCGAAATCTTTTCTTCTTTTCGTGCTAAAGGCCTTAGCTACCAGGCCTGTTTCGACAACACAATTGCAACTAGCGCTTCAGGTGGATGGGTTTGAAACCTCATTTTTGTATTCAAGGTCATCCTATAAACTTTCACTTCTATAGGTTAGACTGTTTTGTGATTATCTTGACAAATACAACTCGTGTAATTAATGATTATCGAAAATTTCTTCGATTTTGAGAAACAAATTGTTGTTTCTCAAAATCGAAGAAATTTGTATTTCGATAATCATTAACACAGTTGTTGTATTATTATCGAAAATCGATAACGGTTACCGTGGGGCTCATTACCTAGATCACGGTAGACATACCGATTCTCATCGACTCGAATTCGCGATATCGGTCGCTGAAAAGGTATACAGAATGCCGCACATGCGACTTACCGACGGCTGTCGATAACTGAGTCTTACCGATACCGATTTCTCTCCGAAACGAGTTACAGAATAGCGCCCCTTTCATTATTTGTTGATGTTTGGCTGGAATTGCGGATTATTTAATTGACTTTTTCATATTTGAAGAGAAACTATATTGTGTATATAGTGTCTAATCTAGTGTTTTATAAGTCCTTCCCATTTTTTCCTCAAAATTTTCCTGCAGCAAAATTTGAATGGCTCTCCTTGTCCTGAATCAAATGATCGCTCTGAGCGGTATCATAACGCTTAGTTTTGATAGAACAAGAAACTCCTTTAAAATCATTAATATCTGTACTTATCCTATCTTTGAGACTTGAAAAAAAGAGATATAAATGTTAACGTCAGATTAATTCTTCAATGCTAGTTGACTAAATTTCGAGTTTTTGAGGTTGTTATTGTTAATATAAACATGTATTGTATAGTTCATGATAACAGATAAAAGATATGTCACTATCACTCTCTATTATCTAATTGTAGCTGCGTTCGTTATTTGGATCGCAGAGGAGACGGATTTTTGGTTACGTGATCACAAATTAATCTGAGCAAATTGCTATTAACGAACGGCCCGACCAATCATACATATAAACGAACTTCTAACCTCCCTTTTGCCTGTCTTTCATTTCAGAGACTACGATTTTTTTGTTTGATTTTCTCGCTTTAGATTTTATTTTTCATTATTTACGACTAAGTATGTCTAGCCCTTAGGCAATTTTGGTAGCTATTCATCACCAAACAGTACGAGAATAATCTAATGACAGGAGTGACTACAACATAACCTCATAACATGACAGATAAACAGATTAATCTTTCTCGTCGGTCAAAATAATCCGAGCAAACAGATTTACATCGGACTGATCTGAGCGGAATTACCGAACAGTTCAGATTTACCTCCCCTACCTCTAGATGTAATAAACGAACGATTCAGACTAAAAAGATTAATCGGACGCAAATAACGAACGCAGCTTATATGACCCTACCTTCCAATGAAACCAAAAAATAACCACTAATCTTCTTCATCCTTTATTGGGTAATATCACAAGGGATAATTTGCTCTAATCTTCAACGTGCCCTTTGGTTTGTTTACAAATTTGACAGTTTCCCTCATCGCTCATTGGCCACATGTACCGAATCGAGTAACGTCACTTCTATGCCGATAATTTTTGGTTGCAATTCCGAGCGTCGAAAACCGTGGCATACAGAATAGCGTTATATTAGTCCCGTCGACCGCGCAACCAATGGCTGTTGTTAACATACCGATACCGAGGACTGTCAATGCCGCGTACAGAATAGCGCTCGCTGGGCTGTGAACAAAATTGGTAACGATGAATTTTGTTAAACTAAATTGTCAAATATCTTGGAAGTTATCGATTTTTTGGCAAACATAGACAAACTGCATTTTCCATAGACGTACATTGAAAATGTTTGAATGGGTTTATTTATTCATTTCTTTTCTCCCAGACTTATTTATCTTAAAACTTGTCAAATGTGACTTGGATCGTTTTTCCAGCGTGCTCTTTATTTGATTAAGAGTCTAAGAAACTACAAAAGATTTTTAGTGAAACTAAGCATTTAAACTAGAATGAAATAGATAGGTACCTGATCAAAATGTCCCTTTTAAAGTGATAATATATAATTTTCATTCTTAATGATGCTGTTAGTAGGTACTGTTATTCAGTTACCTACTAAAGTCATTAAAATGAATATTTTCAAGTGAATTTTATATTTCAGACGAACGTAGTTGTTTTCTAAAAACACTTTTAATGTTACCTAACATATAGCTTATAATGAATACTATATGAATACATTCACGTAATCCTATTTGAATAAATTGTTTCCGTTATACATATTTTAACTTTTAATCACCGAAATTCAACCAAAAATAAATTAATGTCAAGTATTGAGTAACCCACAAAAGTTTCCCTACTTAAAATCGGACACTTACCTACGAAAACTTTAAATGAAAAATTGTTTTTGAGACTGGGAATATAGACTATGAGCCTATGGGGGAAAAAGTGTCGCGATTTGAAACAGCAGCAAACCTATTAAGAACTATAGTTTATCATGCCACCATCGGTTCCAGCACTATGGCGTACATTTTCTCTTGTGCAGAAAAGCGCAGTGGAAAACTGAATATCTTATTTTTCACCCCCTGAAACCGTGATATGAAACTGTACATTACATTAAATGTAACAAATGCAACAAATTTTGATAGAATCATAGGAGATCGGTCCAGATTCTATGACGTTCAAAAATTTGGGAAAATTTTTAAAAACTCTTATTTTCTACCCTCTAAAAAGGTGATTTCCAACTGAACTGTATTGGTTTCTGTAGATAATACAACATATAAATAAAGATTTGACAGAAGTTCCCTGCAAAAAAAGTTGTGTGAAAAGCCGTGGAAAATTGTTTCTTCTCCGAGATTTTCCTACTCAAAAAAGGTCACCTCCCGCACAAATCTTTCTGCACGACATGATTTAATAATTTCTTTATGCATAAAAAATTGATTGTAACAATTAAATGCCATTCATTTTCACATAGACGGAGAGCTGGCTACAGAAAAAACAATGTATAAGGGACATGATATTTGACTAGCTGGATAAGTTCGATTAAAGTTCTCAAACACTAAGCACCCAGTCTGTCTGCGTGGTTAGGAAGATTAAGTACGTAATAGCTGATCAAAATCGATAATTTTTGAAAGAAAAAAAATGATAAGACTCACGGATAAAAGTTGTGTCAATATGTAGGATTTGTTGTTAGGAAATGTGTAAATTATTGGCAGACATTTTCATGGAAGTAAAATGGTCGGCAGACGGCAACGAAGTGGTGGTTTTTTTTGTGAAAAAAAAAATGATAAGCCTCATGATTAAAAGTTACGCCAAATAATTATTTAACATTAATTAAAACTAAATCCAAAATGGCAGACAAAAAAACGAATGATAACACCGAGGCCGACGCCGATGAACATCGTGGTCTCGAGCGCGCTTCACGCTAAGACGCCGCGCTTCATCCGCTGTTTGAGGTTTTATAAATTATTCAATTTTCAATGAGAACAATTAAGAGAGGGATCATTTTCTAGCTAAAAGCATGCTCTTTCTAATGGTGTAAATTAAAACATTAAAAATAATTAATAACCATGAACAATTTGAGTATAAAATATAATAATCATACGAAATGCTCAGACATGTAGATAATTGAAATATATATTTTATTAGCAAATATTTTTAAAAAAATGCTAATTCAATTGGTTTCGCTACACGTGTCTGAATCATCATACTCCATGTCATTTTCACTTTCGCAATCAATGTAACTTTCTGACTCCACGTCGTTGGATTCTGAAAAAAACAATTAAAAATGAAACATGAAACACGAATACAAAAAATATAGATTTAAAAGAATTACAAAATATTCTCATCTTCATCCTGCTCTTGATCAATAATAACATATTTCACAGTGGGTGGTACCTGAGTTCCTGTGAACCACATGAATTCATATTTTTCATCTGTTTTCACCCATCCAAGGTTTTCAGGTTGCATGTGAGTCGGTATTTTTTTTTGTGAGCGTGGGTCCATAATCTTGCGATGTATAATGCCCTGAGAAGTTGTGGTAGTAATTCAGCTTCACAAGGAGGCATTGATGAAACTTCTAAATTTTGTAATTTCTTTTTTTGGAAAGGCTCATTGATATTTGATATTATGCGTTGTATATGTACGATATTCGACAAAAAAATTATTAAATTATTCAACTGTAATTCAGTTGAATCCTAAGTTTAACTATAATTTAATATCATTCAACCTTTAAAAAGTGAATATTCCACTATTTTCCAGGATAAATTTAACTATTCTTAAGTAGAAATTTCACTTTTTCAAATAGTCATATAACTGTGACTATTAGTTTTTGTTTTTTTATTATTTAACTATTAAATTAGTTAATATTCACTAATTTTCAAAGCTAAAAGTCAGCAACAGAGAATCAGTTAAATTTGACTAATTTAGATTTAAAGAGTATATTTTGTACTTAAATTGTTTATGGTTATATTGATTATTTTTAATGTTTTAATTTACACCATTAGAAAGAGCATGTTTTTAGCTAGAAAATGATCCCTCTCTAAATTGTTTTCATTGAAAATTGAATAATTTATATAACCTCAAACAGCGGGTGAAGCGCGGCGTCTTAAGCGTGAAACGCGCTCGGGACCACGATGTTCATCGTCGTCTGCCTCGGTGTTATCATTCGTTTTTTTGTCTGCCATTTTGGATTTAGTTTTAATTAATGTTGAATAATTATTTGGCGTAGCTTTTAATCATGAGGCTTATCATTTTTTCTCACAAAAAAAAAACACCACTTTGATGCCGTCTGCCGACCATTTTACTTCCATGAAAATGTCTGCCAATAATTTACACATTTCCTAACAACAAATCCTACATATTGACACAAATTTTATCCGTGAGTCTTATCATTTTTTTCTTTCAAAAATTATCGATTTTGATCGGCTATTACGTACTTAATCTTCCTAACCATGCAGACAGACTGGGTGCTTAGTGTTTGAGAACTTTAATCGAACTTATCCAGCTAATCAAATATCATGTACCTTATACATTGTACCTACATTGTACCTTATACATCTCTGGTAAAATGTGAAATAAATATTTTATTTTATGACATTCCAAAGATATGATAGTCTACTAGGAATGGAATCCCGTGAAGTGCACGTTCCAGGAACGGTTTTTATTGGGATGGCGCTTTTTTTTTCGCTTATTTGGAAATGTTGTTAATAAAACGCGTTTGTTGTTATTTTTTTGTGTATGATTATTTTTGTTTTCAAAATATGTATGACTCAGTTTGGTGATTTTGTATATTGAAGTGTGTATCGATTAACAACTATTCCAATGATAAATCATAAGAAAACCTGGATAAAAACTTATGACGCTATCCTGATAACGCAGGTAATTGATTATTGGAAATTTCTCTTTCTAACATTGGTAACCAAATTTGACTACATTCGGCTGAAATACTAGCTACACATTTATCTGCATTTAGTTGTATTGAAGCAATTTCTTTGATTTTTCGTCTTTTATTATTGGGCTCTTTCAATATTATTTTTGTCGAATCCCATTGAATTTTATGCCTCTTTTCCCAAGCATGTTAACAAATACCTGACTTAAAGAACTCCCTATCTTTGATATATTTTTTATGTTCACCTATTCGGACTTTCAATGGTCTAGATGTTTCACCTAAATAGAATTTGTCGCATTCACAAGATATCTGATATATGCAATTTTTTGAATATTGCTCTTCATTTTTTGGTTTTGTTTTTGTTAGTATAGATCTCAACGTATAGTTAGATTTGAAGATACTTCGAATATTGAATTAATTTTAAGTTTAATAGAAGATCGTCTGGAGTGTTCTGATGACAGGTAATAAAACTAAATATATATGTTGATTATAATTATGTTACTCACTTAATACTTTGCCAAACCAAGTTTACAGACCTTGTGTTTAGTTTAATACATCTGTCGCTAAATTATAAAACCAAGAATGCATTCTGTGAAATGCTTTTAGGAACAACAGCCTTAGTCCAATCAACCAGTTGCTAACTTGTCTAAGATATTTTGCGAGCTAAGGTTTTCTGATAACTGTCGCACATTTTATGCGATTCGATCTAGATACAGCTAGCAGAACCATAGCAAAAGTATCCAGGGAGTTTGCGACATTGTATCCCAGATTTATCAAAATGCTAACAACACAAAAAGAGATCCTGACACACCAAGAAAAATTTCATTTAATATTTAGATTTCCACGTCAGACATAAACCAAACAAAAATGCCATAAACTAATAATGACAATAATGGCGTATAAAGTCGAAAGTCTGTTATCAATCACTTGAATTAAACTAAAAAATTTCTAGAATTTGCATTGATACCAAACTGCATGGCTACTTAGCTAAGCCGACCTATAGTTGACGTAGTGCAAGGGTTATATTTTTAAGGGAGGTTTAGATTTTAAGCTCTACTTAGTTAAGTACACTTAAACAGTGAGTCGTTGCAAATGGCCATTATAAACTGAATTTAAACTGAAGTTTCTTATTTTTGTAGATAAAACGTAGTACATTACACGTAAATTTAACCATTACTACAACATTATAATTCGAATCTTTCATACCCGTTGTTATGCTCTTGTAAGGTTAAATAACTATAAGCTCCTCTACTTCAAAAGAATCACTTTCAAATCCTGTTCTGCTGCACTTCAAACGAAAACAAGTTAAGGTATTAATCCTACGTTATTAGACAGTAATTTTGGAATGTTAAATATTGTTTACATCTGTTCACATTAAAAATATAAGGTCTTTTTTATATAATTATGATTTGTATAAATGGATATTAAGAGATATACCAATAATACAGGATGACTCATAAGTAATGTAACTAAATAATAAGTAGACTCCAGGTTTGTTCCCGTAGCAAGTTCCTAACTGTTATGGACATATTGAGTCTGCGCAGTATCAATATCAATATCTGAACATCAATAGTAATAAGCTACTACTAAGGTCTTTTTTTTCTGAGATACAGGGAGCTAAAAATGGAAGACTTAAAAGCAGGCATATGCAGTGATTAACAGTTACAACGGATGCTCTAAGCACGAAAGGATTGAGTGAACATGCGTGTGCAGGTCCATACGCACCTTAATAACAAATTGCTCTGAATCTACTGTCTTGAATATATGGTTACAAGATCATCTGCTCTACTTATCTGGAATGGTCTACAACTAAACATATAATATGATATAACATATTTCTGTTTAAAGATATTTTGAATATTTGTATCTTAAAAATGAATGAACACCAATACGAAATATTGAACGCGACCACTGGTAGCTTCTGAATAATTATTTATTATCCATTATTATTCATGAGAAATGAATCATTTATTATTGGATATAGCTATTATAATGTAAATTCAATTTTTTTTAAGTGCTTCAAAACTGAAAAATATTCGATCTCTTAGTTCAATGTACTTTGCATTTTAAATTTGAAGCATCATCCAAAGAGATGACTCAGAATTTGTATTGTAGTATAATAAGATTGTTTTCATAAGCTAATCCCCAGATTGTAGATTAATAAGAATGAATATACTATTTTTTTAATTATGAAAAGGTGTGTCCTGTGTTTGGACTTTAAAAATGTTAAGGTCGATTCTAAGAAATGTTTGACAAAAGTTATTGATCGCAAAACAAGATAGCAAGTTTGATTTCTGAAATGCTGGAATTGTAAATTTTCAAGGATTCTTTGCCACTAATGTTCTAAAGTCTATTATCCAGCTTGGGCCTTGGGAAATGGCCTTATTTTACTTGTTTTTCACATGAAACTGGATGGTTTAAACGGCTTTTCACATGAAACTGGATGGTTTAAACGGCATCCCTTAAATAATTAAGAACGGTAGACTCAGTATCACGTAAGAAGGAAGCCACTCGAAGTTGCAGTCGTATGCGCAAATTTGTCAAAACCAGCGCCATATTGTAAAATTGACATTCGACTTCGAATCAGTAGCGTAAAGTTTTCACATTTTGTAGCTTAACACAGAATTACGATATTAAAAATGTACCTATTTATGTATGTATAGTTCAAATATAACATATTTGGGAATTATTTAAAACTTTTGTAACGATAGAATATCTATCGTTATTTTTTGTATCTACTCCTATCATTAACTTCCAATTAATTTCTTTTCAAACACTTTTTCTACGCCTTTGTCTATAAAACGAATATCGCTAAGACCCCTTCATTTCTACGTTCCGCCGTTCCAAAAAAATGTAAAAATGGAAACAAAATTGTTTCCAAACTGCACACGTCCCTACCCTTTGTTCTAAGATGGATGGCCTTTTCTGTTGTTATTTCTAAGCTGCTTTTCTGTTTGATGTGAGACACGTGTTCATTTTAACCACTCTTAAGGAATTTGTCCGTTAATTATTTGCCCCGCCACCAGTTTAGAATTCAGCAAATCAGGGTTGTTTATAACCCGCAGCTTTCTTTTCTGACGCTAGTTTTTAAAGAGTCTTCGATTAACTGTCCAGCAGAGAAGATGTGTTAAAAAAGTCTTCCACTAACTGTGTAGCAGAAAAGATGTGTTAAAAATCTCCTATTAATGCTCACTAAGAAAAATGTGATAAAACTTCGTGTCTTGACCGCTAATATAGCATAGTTATTATGCTTGAATATTACTAAAAACTTTTGTGTTATAAAAGTTGACGCTCCAGGTGCATAAAAGTATAGTGCCGAATGTTCAAATGCTTTCGTTTCAATATGAAATAACGTCGAGAGGCCTTATCGATGATCTGACTTCATCAATGTACTCTTTTTACTTGTTGACAGGATAATATAAAATAAGTTGGCGCCTAAGTTATCGTTTCTGTACCAGCCTTCTTCCTGGTATGATGGTTTCAAAAAATCCTAATTTAGGCAAAGATCCAACCCTGGGATATACCGTTACCTATTAAGAGTTCTACGTGCCTGTAACACATGTTGCAAATTGGCCAACGTGTCATGTTACAAGATAAACAAGACCGATTATAATTTCTGCGCAAACCTCACGTGGCTTCATCTAATGTGAAACAGAGTCTAGCCCATGATATACCGTACTATTACTTGAACTATTTCTATTGTAGTGTTCGATACATAGTTTGACATTTGTTAAACAACTAGTTGAATTATTAAATTAGTCCATTTGGTGAGTTTACAGCCTTTTTTGACATAATACTTTATGAACAAGCTGCTATAGAACTGCTGTTGATATACGGTTTAAAAACAATATAAAAGTCAAGAAAAGGTAATAAATAATGCAAAAATTACATTGATTGGGCCTATAGTAGAAGCTGCGAGAGAGCGAGACAAAAAAAATTGGAATAAAGTGCAAAAATAAAGATAGCTCTCTTCAGGTTTACTTCATGTAACTATTGAATGCATTTTTATGAAAATCAGAAGAGATTAAAGTTAACTACTTCAAATCTAGTTTGTACTCAAGTTTTATCTAATAAAGTATTCCCTAAATTCATAATTTTTATAAATGTGGTTCATAAAAGTAACAAATTAAAATCAAGCGTAATAAAATTATTTAAAAAAAAACTGTACATCAAAATTTCGATGGGTCTAATTCATTTCCCGTTGCCGAAAACGTAAATATTTAATTGCTTTCCGAAAAAGGACACTTACCTTTAACGTGCTTGTATGTCGATGTTCAAATATTCAAAATTTGAGTTCACCGCTGAACCGCGCACTTTTCAGCACTGAAGAATATCGACAGACACATGTTGGTCTTCGATGGTGTCTAGGTCGCCGTCAAGAAGGTCGACCGATGAAGACATTATAATTCGATCACAGGAAATAACAAGGATGGCCAGCAAACCATCATTAATTTTTCAAAACACTCTTCTGTAGTCGGCAATACTTCTTACTTATTTTTGTAAAACTGGTTGCCGGCAAAAGCACGGAATTTAAGTTTAATCTGTGTTCCATCTACTTGACAAGTATAGGCAATACTTTTAACACCAGACGGTGGCTGTATTTTCAAGATAATGGTTATCCATGAATGAATTTGGAATTTTTAATAAGTTCCCAAATTCTGTAACGCATACTTTTAATATCTTCCACAATATATAGAAGGATAAACCACCATTGATCTCAAATAATATTAAGAAATAAATTCACGCAACACATTTTAATGGGATTTATATATTTAATTAAACCTCATATTACACTACAAATAGAAATTAATAATTTAATTCAGTTATAGTCAATTAGAAGATTTGTTCCAATACCTACATAAATAGAAAGCTATAAAATGAATATTTATTAACTGATTACAGTTTTTCTTCATCTTTAAGGTGTACCAACTTCTCGCTAGCCTCCCAAATATCGTCACAGAATTTTTTGTTCCAAGCTGCAAGTGGTTGGGGGAAATTTATACAGTCCCAAAAATGTTTACCAGTGGTTTCTTTCAGTTGGTTGGATAAAGCTAGATGGACTGCGGTTTGAGCTCCTTGTTCAGGAGTCTAAAATTGAAAATAAATTCAAAACTTGATTTTAAGGTAATTAGCTTTAAACCTATAACCTTACCTTTCCATAAACAAATAAGAACACGTATCTTAACAATCTGTATATGGTTCGTAAGCCGTCAATACGAATAGACTGCCTGAATCCTTTGGTATTTATTAGTCCAGGATGTAAGGAATTGCTGGTTACGTTGTGTTCTTTTAGTTTTTCCGCAAATCCATTAGCAGCAATTACAACTGCAGCTTTTGAATTCGCGTAAACGAGTGCCTGACGGAATATTGAGAGGTTATGTCCTGAAGAATAGTTGAGGTTCTCTAAATTTAAATTACTGCAGAACGCTAGTGCAGAGCTAACGAATATGATACGACTTGGAGCTGATTTTTTCAGTAGATCTAGAGAGAAGAAAGTGATTGTTTTAGTAAATTATTTCAGGTGGAATAATTTATTTTAATCTTTTTATAGGTATGTATGTACGTATGTATGTATTTTGGGGTGACATTTACTGAGACCTAAGAGATCTATTGTGCTCCCTTATTTCTACTTAGCTTCTGAGGAGAGTCTTAAAAACTAGTAGCTCCTTTAGTCCTATTTCCCGGAGGAATTTTAAGACTTCAACTAAGGTAAATATTCCTCTTCTATCAAGTAATCTCCCAGGTGCTAAGGTCTAGGATTCTGAAGTGCTGTGCAGTTGGAAAGTATGTGGATGGAGGTTTCTCTTTCCATTCCATTAAATCTGCATTCTTCTTCCTCCACTATTTTGAGCTTTTTCAGGTGCCCATTCAGGCGAAAATGTCCTGTTAGGATCCCTGTTAAAACTCTTAGCGCAGTTTTACTTTGACTTGTGCATTTATTTGATCTCTACAGGTTGTAGTCACTCAGAAGAGTATTTGATTGTATAAGCCCTACTAGATCTTACCAAAGGTCAGATCTTCTCTCTTGCTCGGCCTTACCTATTTCTTTCAATATTTCATTGGGGCTGATTCCGCAAAAGGGTTCAGGTCCCCAAAAAGAGATTTAAGTCCACCTCTTTGCTAGTTCATCTGCTGTTGTTCTCGCCTAGTTCATTGAGTTTGTCTAGGCATACCCACACCATTTTGGAACTGATTACCCAAGATCTCAGTGCTTTAATGGCTTCTTGACTATCCGACATTATGATAATCCTTTGTCTTCTGTATCCTTCATCAATATTGAACTGGGCGGACTTTCTTATGGCGTGGATTTCCGCTTAAAAGATACTTGGGGTTTTTCCCAAGCTTTCAGAGTGTTTGGCTCCTGGCCCGAACACTCCTATCCCAGTTTCTTCTATTGCTTTTGAGCCGTCTGTGTACCATTGAATGGCATTCTTTCCATGTCTGGTAATGGTATTTGGATCCCATTCCTTCTTGTTGCTTAATTCCGTAACGAATTTCTTTGAAAAGTTATACTTACCGTCACCGTCTTGTGGCATGTCCCAGGTTGTCTGTTTTCTAAGAAGTGAGGAGGTGTTTTTTTTAATGATTCCCTCTCTCTCTTTTCATAGGTATACATATAATGTTATATTTTCTCGCTCTTAGGCTGTCCATAAAAATAGTCAACCAGGCGGAAAAAAGGTGAAAGTATAGCGTGTTTACCCCTATTCCGACAACAAAAATATCGATTTAACATTTTTTTCTAATATCATTAAACCCACAATCTCCCTTTTATGAATTTTCAACAGCTGAAGGTAGGTAAATGTAAACACAAGGCCAGAAATGTTTCATACATATGTAGTTAGTTATTAATATACATTTTCGACCACAATAGAGTGTTCAAGTAAAAACAGATTCTTGGTACTGGGTAGATAACTCGGCAGATTTAAGCCCAATAAAGGAAAAAGAAGAAGACTATCGACAACTTCACATTTAAACTAGTGACTTATCTGCATTATAAGTTGCATCATCATCATCATTATCATCATCATCATCATCATCAAGCCTTTAAATCTAATAGATTGTGGCTAACGCTAATGCGCTTTTAAATCCATTTATTAGGGTGGATCACTCCCTTTTCACTCCTTATTGTTACAATTTCTTGTGTGTCCTGGCTTCAGAAGTTATTTTCTTTCATTCTGCTCTATTTCCGCATTTTTCTCCCCACTCTTTGATTCCCATCCTTTTTGTATCCGCTTCTATCTGATTCCTACAACGATCTCTGGGTCTTCCCCTTCTCGGCCATAGAGGAGTCCATTATGTTATTATTTTTATCATTTCTCCAGGCTTCCGTCTCATAATACAGGGTGTCTCATTATATTCTGACTGTTTTTAAGAGCTTATATCTTCGAAACGGTTCTGGATAATAGGATGCGGTTTCCACAGTTAGGTTAAAAATTACCTTAAGTTTTGTTTTGACTTATTTATATAAATGGTCTCCTTCTGGTTTACCCGCTAGAAAAATGGCGTACTTTCAGAATACAGTAGATGTAATTTTTTTAAATTTGAGAACTTTTAGAATTCTAAAAACTATAGTTTAGTCCATTTCCGAATTTGATGTTATTTTTCTAATTTAAATTTACGGATTTCTCTGTACAATCTCAAACAGATAACATTTCTTCTAAATTTTCATTTTCAGCTCTCCTTTTTCTATCTAGATATAGAAGCAGTATTCCTAAATTTGGTTAACCATGTTTTAATGGTATTTGTAGCAGGAGGATTTTTATTGAAATGTCTTCTAAATCGTCTTCTAGTCTGAACATAGGATTGAGTTTGGGAATATAAAAATATTGTTTGAGATTTTTCTTGTGCTCTATACTGTATTTTGAGAGATTAGACACTTCAAGTTTATTTAATATAAAACACAATTTGACGTTCTGTCAATGATTGCAATATTTTTGTGATGTCACCTATTAACGCCTCCTTGATTATTATTTATTAATAAGATATCTGAATCATTACAGTATCCCAGTTAAAGTTTCTGTGCACTGATATTAAAGTTTAAGGTACCGATATAAAGTAAAAATATGCGTCTTTCAAGAAATTGCAAAATATACAGGGTGTCCTATTTAAAAAATTACATCTACTGTATCCTGAAAATACGCCACTTTTTTAGCGGGTAAACCGGAAGTAGGCCATTTATATAAATGTGTCACAACAAAACTCACGGTCATTTTAAACCTAACTGTGATAGGTATAAGCTCTTGAAAACAGTCAGAATATAAAAAGACACCCAGTATATCCTGCCCATTTTAGACGTTGTGCTTTTATATATTTCACGATTGTCTCATTGCTTAACTCGTTTTCTATTTCGTTATTAGTTTTGAGTCTCCTTTCCCCAGTTCTTGTTATGTTCGGCCCCAGTATCGTTCTAAGAATCTTTCTTTCCATGATTTTTAAGTCTTCTGCTTCTTTTTTGTTTATTACCGTTGTCTCTAAGCCATACGCGATTACTGGTCTTATAAGTGTTTTGTATATTTTTATTTTGGTGTTTCTATGTATGGCTTGACTTTTCAGAAGTTTTCTATATCTGCATAGTTTCAGTAAATTTCTGTTTTAATTTTTTTCATTCAATCTAAGGACTAAATTTATAATAATTTAATTTTTGAATATCGTATGAGCCACTTATTAATATTACCTAATAAACATAGGGTCAAAATTTCAGTTTTACATTAAAGGTCTTGTTTTCAATTTATTTCAATGATGATTTATATCCCCTTCACACCAACGACAACCCCTCACTCTGATTACTCACCTGTCAAAAGATGCGTTAATAAAAAGGGTCCGAAATAATTAACCTGCATGGTAGAATGCAACCCGTCGTCGGTGTGTTTGTTTCCTTTTCTGCCGGTTTCAGCGTTATTTATCAAAATGTCTAATCTATCCTCTTCTGCATTTATTTCTTTGGCAAACTTTCTCACCGACTGCAGTGAAGTTAAATCGAGCAGTTTCGTTACAATGTTTGTATTGTTTGTCACTTCTATTATCTTGGCTTTAGCTTTAGCTGGCTCTTTTTTATCTGCTAAGATTACACGACATCCTCGTGAAGCTAGTTGGAGAGCGGTTTGGAAGCCAACGCCTGAAATTTAATTCAATTTATGAAGAAAAAGAAAATTAGAAATAAATTTACCTCAGAAAAGGGAATGTTAAGAATGCGATGATAGCGACATACCCACATCTAACCACAAAACAAAGTTCTATATTGACAAAAACCCATCTCATAAATATACAGATACTTAATTACTGTTTCCTGTGGAAAATTGACACTACAGCTGTTTTTTATTATCGATTTTTTCATATTATTGGCGCTGTTTTTTCTTAATAGTCCAGTAAATGATGGGACAAAGCTCCTGAGGTCAAAGAACCTACGACCTTGAAAAGGACAGACCGTTATTTCTATAGGATTTGTAAAATTTGCTTCCCTGGTTTTTGATTTTGACATCTCATGTAACCTCGAGATTGATATTGGTATTCTCTTTCATTTTGGATTATTTGTTTTTGTTAAAATAACAATATAAATTGCCCAAGCAAAATATTCATTTACGTTCCTCGAGATGAAAACAGACGAAAAGCATAGTTCGAAAAAGCAAAAGCTCAAAAGAAGTTGACCAAAACGAGGAACATTTGCTTCTTGGTTGGATATTTTGGCCTCGGCCGTAACCGTAGCAGCATTTGGCCAGCCATTCTGATAAATACTGCCAACATAACTCCAGACCTTATGACGTCACTTGCCCTAAGGTCAAACGCGTGTTTAAATTACCCTAATATTTGTTTAACTTTTTATTCAGCTTTGTGACATGTATATTCAAATCAAAGCTGCACAAAGTGAAAAATTATCAGTAGGCTTTTAAATAAAATATTTGTTTTGAGATTTAAGCATCTACTGAAAAGGCCCATTCGATAGTTATCGAGATAATGAGACCTAAAAATCATCTCAGCTGCTGCTCTGCCTGTAGGAATTCTGCTGTCTATGCAGGGCGCGGACGAATAGTTCCATAACTCGGCAATTGACATTTTCCGATGATTCAAAGTTCATCGCAAGGGGAAGACCCGTAGCTATCATTCCATGTTGCAGCTCGTCCGTACTTGACAAAAATATTTAAAAAAGCGGTCAACGTTTTTTTCCATAAGAATTTGAGACTATATCATTAATTTGTTAATATTTTTTAAAAAATAGTCTTTTATCCCAATTTTTTTAATTATGGAACCTTGGGAGGTCTTGAATGATCTCAGAGATTTTTTTTAATATATTTCTTGCGTTTTGATTAAAAATTGATTTGTTTATTCACATTTTTCATATAGACAAAGAAGATGCTAGAACCAGAATACTCATCAAAGATTCAGTGTCCTAGAAGTCAAGATTGTAAAACCAAATATGTTTGTGAAGGCTGTGAGACCTTTATATTCCTTATTCATATACTCTGACCTATTGTGTAAATTAAGCTGATTCTATATGGGAATAAAGAGTGTTTATATTGTTAGTTGAGAAAAAGGGAAGAAAAAAAATAGTGTTTTATAATTTTTAATACACATTATAATAATTAATGTCTAGATAAGTGTTATTTTCTTTACTGTACCATTTTTTTTAAATATACGTTCGAAATCTTGAAAAAATAAGAATTTATATAGTAAATAGAAAAAAATTGGGCAGCTTTTAAATATGGGATTTAATACATCCCACATGTAGGAAGTAAGGAAAAAATTTCACTTGTCGGATGCAGACTCAAGAAAACTGCGGTTGCGGCGGAATAATATCACTTTTCGCATTAGTAATTTACAGAAATATTCCACGTAGTAAGAGTTAGAAGAATTAATCCGTTAATTCAAAAAATAAGCTTACCTGAATTAGCTCCTGTTACTATAGCAGTTTTACCATTCAAACAAACTAAACTCCTCACTTTTCCGGCACTAAACCATTGAAACAATTTTAAAACGATCAAAGCTATGAAAGGTAACGAGATAGTTATCAAAGCAAATACTATATATTTAATATAGGTGGTGTAATTGTAAACTATCATCTTGTACCAGACTTCTTCACTCTTCAATCACAAATCTACAACTAAGGAAAACGGAGCTTGGTGAAAGTTTATGAAGAGTTTAAAGAAAGTCGAGAACACTCAAAACGTACATAAATACATACTATTGGAGAAATGGTACTTGATACAAGAAATTTTAAAACACAAGCGTTTCTCAGCGGGGTTTGATAAATATGGTTTATTTACGATAAAAAGACTTTACCAACCGTAATAGTACATTGTTTACCGGGTAGGAAAAGC
>CAJUYI010002749.1:0-28490 GCA_910591695.1 Galerucella pusilla | reverse complement strand
ATGAGAACTTTTAATAAAGAGTATTTCCACCTCTAGAATTTATGCAACCTATAAGTCGCCTGCCCATGCTGTTTACCAAATTATTGTTATTCAGTTGAGGAATGTTTCGCCATTCTTCTTGGGCCGCATGAACAAGCTCTTGTACACCCCTGGGTGGATTTCTGCGTGCTGCCACTGCTCTGGCAAGCATGTCCCAAGCATGTTCTATGGGATTCATGTCAGGAGATAGGGCAGGCCAGTTCAAACGATTGATCCCTTCAGTTTCAAGATACTCATTTACAGCTCTGGTCCGATGAGGTCGGGCGTTATCGTCCACAATAACGAAGGAATTGCCAACAGCTGCGCGCCATAGTCTCAAGTGAGGATGTAGAATCTCTCTGAGATACCTATTACCAGTCATCGTTCCCTCCACATGAATTAATTCTGTGCGATCATTTAACATGATACCAGCCAAAAACATAGCACTTCCTTCTTTAAAGGGCGGCACGGGGCGAGCATGGGCAAGCTGAGCAACTCTCGTTGGATCCTGCCACACACGTATTCGATGGCTATCTTGTACCAAACAAATCCTTGTCTCGTCGGAAAAAACACCGAATTCCAAAATTTTTCATGCAAGGCTGCGTGTTCTAGAGCCCACTGTAGTCGGCGAACTCTGTGCTCAGGTTGTAGTCTGGGCTCTCTTATTGGTCGGCGACACCTCAAACCTGTCGCAAGTATTCGTCTTCGTAATGTCGAGATCGATACTTGAACTCCCAACGCATGTCTCATATCTCTTTGGAGTGCTGGTATTGCCATGGTCGGGTTTCTTCGGATAGTTAAGTGGATATAGCGATTCTGCCGCTGATTAGTAACACGCCTTCTACCGCTTCTAGGTCTATCTCGAAGAGAATTGGTCTGGAAATACCGGTTCCATACACGAGACACATCACTTTGCCAAACGCCAACTCTGTTTGCCACGAACCTTTGAGAATGACCTTCTTCAACTAAAGCCACTATTCTTGCACGGTCAATCTCACTTATGACTTGACGATTCATGTTTGCACTTAAAATCGTGAAAATCAAATGCCTTGAATGTTAAAATGATCGCACTAAAAATGTTACCTAACAAAAAAAACTGTAAACATCTGTATATTGCAAAAAATAAGGAGAAATATTGAAATGGTAAACATTGATAAACAAGCCAACAAAAAATTGTTAGCGCAAAAAAATTCCTTCGCATCCGAAGAAGGTGATGCAAAACTTTTGAATCTATGTGTAATATGTGAAATAAAAAAATGTTACTTACTTATGATAATAAATCGTGTGATAGAAAGGAAGGCCAAAAAGAATAAAGTAGCAAGTAATATAAAAACACATAAATGACGTGAATGACATGTAACATGACAACAGCTAAGATTAATAATTTCAACTGTTTTTACAGCCTTTCTTCCTTTCGTGTTAAAGGCATTAGTTGCCAAGCCTCTTTCGCCAACCAGACCTTTATGTGGATAGGTTTGAAGCCTCAATTTTTATTTAAGGCCCTTCTATAAACCTTCATTTCTATTTTTTTTAAAAGTTATGCATTAAATTTTAAAATAAAATTAATATTTCAACCCTTACTACGTGCAATCCTCCCATAATTACTAAATAATCTAAATAAATAATAAATAAGCTTGTAAATTATAGAAAGCATTTTAAATAATGTTATTACGGTGTCACTGCATGAGTGATTGAAATAATCTACCATCTTTTATTATAAAATTTAAAATAATAAAAACAATATTGTGAACGCCCTTCGTTATAATCTCTTATTCTTAAACTAAAAAGAATTGAATTTCTTTTTAGGAATACTAATTATGGGAAAAACTGCCTGTTTCTTCCTCACTTGATTCTAGCATGTATGGTCTGTCGACCAAGCATGTAATATATTTCCTTAGCGGACCCTCTTTAAATTATTTATTTCTAGCGATGAAGAAATGTTTGTTTTGGTGTGGGCGTTCTGATGTCACCGTACACGAAAAACAATTTTCATGTTATATCGGTATAGGAGGGTCGAAAAAATTGAAAAATAAGAATTTAAAAAAAAAATTACAACATTCTTTTTATTACTGTACTGCCATATATCGATGTCTCGCGTTCAAATTCTACAGAGAGGTTGATAACATAATAGTCTTTCGTATTCCATATTTAAAATTCGCTGACAAACGATAGGAGGGTAGAAAAAATTGAAAAATAAGAATTTTCAAAATAAAATTACAACATTCTTTTCATTACTGTACTGCCATATATCGATGTCTCGCGTTCAAATTCTACAGAGATGTTGATAACATAATAGTCCCATAAGAGTCCCTTAATAAGCTGGCAAGAGACAACACAGTGTCTCTAGTATGGGTGCCGGGACATGAAGGGACTGCTGGTAATGAATTGGCGGACCAGCTAGCTAAACAAGGCTCTAAAGGAGACTTTATAGGTCCGGAACCGTTCTGTGGAATCACAAAGGATTACATAAGAGGGGAAATCCGGAACTGGCTAGACAAAGAACACCAAATTAAATGGAGGTTGACAGAAGGTCATCTTCACACAAAAAGTCTACTGAAAAAGGTAAACAAAGAACTCTCAACCAGTTTATTGAAACTGAGCAAGAGACACTTGAAGACAGTAACCGACCTGGTTACTGGACATTGCACTCTAAGGAAACATTTGTACAGAATGGGAATAGTCAGTGAACCTTTCTGTAGGAAGTGCGAACTAAGGGATGAAACACCTATTCATATATTCTGCTCATGTAAGAACTTAGAAGGACTCAGACAGAAGCATTTTGGAAAGGAAACTATACAACCATCAGAACTACTTAAAATCCCCCCAAATAAGCTAGTGGCCTATATAGAGGACACGAAACTTTTGGAGTGGTACAATGACTTGGGTCAAGTGCCCGGGCTGTTGAGCACAACCCAAACGTTTGAATGAAAAAAACATAATAGTCTTTCGTATTCCATATTTAAAATTCGCTGACAAACGATAGGAGGGTAGAAAAAATTGAAAAATAAGAATTTTCAAAAAAAATTACATCGAAAAAATTGAAAAATAAGAATTTTCAAAAAAAAATTACAACATTCTTTTTATTACTGTACTGAATAGTCTTTCGTATTCCATATTTAAAATACGCTGACAAACGATATTCAGTTTTAATGTTACGATTAGCAAATTTCAGTATATAATAAATACGTAATCTTCTTACAATAAATAAAAATAATCAACTGGGAAATTTGTGCAAGGATGAAACAATTTAACATTCTTAAAGCTATTATTAAGCTTCATACCGGCACCATATTCAGGGGCTATTTTATTAAATTGATCTATAAATGTGTTTTCCAATTCTATAACGAGTTCCACAAAATTTTTGGGAGGCACAACCATATTACAAATGTTGGATGAAACACTATAATCTTTATATTTCATAAAAACGGTAGATTCTCCTTTTAGATCATTTATCTTGATAAATTCTAAGCAAGTGTTACAGGAGTGCTGCAATAAACACTTTTTAAGAAGGTATCCAGTAACGTATACCAGTGCATTCCCATCCACACTTTTTATATTTCTATAATCAGTCGTAAACACTTCTAGAGGAGTATAGGTATTATTTGTAGTCGTAGAAATAACTGTACTTTTAAGCAATTCAGATTTTGTATTAAGCAAAAATGCAAATTACAAATTTTTATCCAATTATAACATTGTTCCACCGTTATATTGGCATATCGGTGGTTTTCTCTAAAACCCAAAGCATTTTTCCAAGCTTCACATCTGCAATATAATATAGAAAATGAAAAATGTTTACTTGTATACTACTAAATTACCTCCTATCTTACCTAATTTTGTCTTTTGGACATCTAAAAAACGGTCTCTCTTTCAGTTTAGTGCGACAATCATCAACAGAACAATATACCACTCCAGGAATCTTGCAATGAAATAAGTCACTATAATATTTATACTAAATACAACTTTACATTAAAAATATGTATAAATATTTTAATGCTCACGCAAAAACAATGATCTGCTCACAAAAACGAAAACAAAACAAAAATTATATTTCCGAAATTTCGATCAGCAACACATTAGCATTGCGTGCTACCCCTGTACTCAACACTTTCTCGATTTAAACTAGCCAGAGCTCGCCAGACGATAGGAGGGGTAAGAAAATTTTCGGTAACCCATAAATCGACGAAGTGAATTTACTTGTCGGTAGTTAGTGTACGGTGGTTACACCCATCCTCAATCCTTTAAGAGATGGGATGGAATCAAAGGATACAGTCTTGCCAGGATCACCCTGGGCGACCCTGGGAAGCTGGCCTAGAAGAAATATTTGACGATGACCAGGAAAAACCTACGTTTAACAGTAGGATTTCTGATTGGCCACTGTCAACTAAGGAAACATCTCCATACTATGGGGCTAGTGGACACACCTCTATGCAGTTTGTGTGAACAGGAAGATGAAACTGTCAGGCACTTTCCTGGGAAGGACAGGATGGACGATGACCTTGGAGGACATGCAATAGGGCCAACTTAAAATGTTTTAACACAAAAAATTGTTTTAACAGTATTTTTATTATTTACAATAGACAACCAATGGATAATTTTCAATTCCACTGTGTCTGTTTATGCAAAAAAAAAGAAATGTAAAAACGTCAACTACTAATAAAATCTGCGGCATGAAACTACAACAACAACGTTACAATTTTAACGCCGCTCCAACAGATATTTCGAAAATAATGCTACTAGTTTGGTGTATGCCTCATCATTCGATACACTTTTTTTTTGTCTTTCGGTGATTCTAGATGCGTTCAACATATTTCAAATTGCAAACACAAAAAGGGTAAATTGATATATACGAGTAACGAATATAGTTAGAAGCAGATTTTACTTTGAACATTCGAATCCAGTGAAATTAAAACAGCTCCGAAACATACTTCAATAGCGCTAAATAGACTAGCTTACACTGTAAAAAAAAACATCATCATCATCATAGATTTGATGCATATTAGCAAATGTACCCATAAAATAGAGTGGATGACTTCATGGTGGTATTGTGAACTTTAAAACATACAAACTATAAATTCAAGAATATATTTATTTGTTCTCAATTACCTTTTTGTAGTGTACATTTGGATGTTGTTATGTGTGAGTCGTCGGATTAAAATTACCCTTGCGAATCTAATTGGAAAAAATTGCTAATTGGAAGTGAAACGAACAAATTGGAGACTAATTTTCTTGAAAATTCCGTCACTATGAAGGCTTAAAAAATATCTAGTTACCTTAATAGTTGAGCTACAGTTACATACAGCTGAAAGAATTTATAATGAAACTTTTATATACAGTGCTATCCTAAAGTCCCCTCCCCCCTCGTATCTTTTGAACGGCTACACTCACATTAATAAAATTTGGAGGGTGAAAATAAAGTGTTGTAAACTTCTCTACGAATGGTAACAGGTGACGTAATAGTAATAGATGACGTCACAGGGCCACTCTGGCCAATAATTGAATAGGACCTTATGTCAAGTGATATCTCGTTTGAAAGGCATTAACATTGGCTACATAGCCATATCAATTTTGTTTGGGTTTGACGAATAAATTAAATAAATAACAAAATTATTATTTCACATTTAAATATTGAAGATTTTTCAGTCCGCCTCTGGTTAGCGGTCAAAAAAATTGACGTTTTTAATTTAATAGTATTTGTTGCTTTGCAAAGTTTTTCTAAATAGCCTTTTATTATTGTTTAACGAGACGTTTAAGAGTTTACATAGGCAAAATGGTACGTACTCAAGCCGACAAAGTAGCAGCTATCTTAATATTTGGTGAATCTAGAAAGAATCTTCATGAAGCAGAACGTTTATTTAATGAGAGATACCCAGATCGCCCTATCTCGAGAACTTACTTGAGGGAGCTTCTTCACAAGTTTGAAGCAACAAGTAGTGTTCAAGACGCCAAACGATCTGGTCGACCAACATTTAGTGATGATAAAAAAATTGATGTAGTTGCTGAAATGGTAGTAAACCCTACTTCCTCTTCAACTAAAGTTGCGTCTATCTGTGAAGTGAGTAAAAGTACAATACAGACAGTGTTGGTTGAAAATAAATTTCATCCATGCAAGTTAAAAATGGTGCACCACCTTTCGGATGACGACCCCGACAGAAGACTCGAATTCTGTGAATGTATGACAAATAAAATTAGTCAAAACCCACATTACACAAAAACAATTTGTTTTAGTGACGAAAGTACTTTTTGCCTCAATGGAAATATGAGTACACAAAATGTAAGTTATTGGAGTGACACAAATCCTCACACCTTTCTTGAACAACATACCCAATTTCCAGAAAAAGTCAATGTTTGGGCAGGTATTTTGGGAAACCACATAGTTGGTCCTGTTTTCCTAAATTCAAATTTAAGCGGTGAAGTGTATATGGAGATGTTACAAAATGCAATTGAGCCGTTAATTCTTGAAATTCGGAAAGATAATCCAGATGAAATCGGCCATCTGGAAATAACATTTCAACAAGATGGTGCTCCTGCACATTACTATGGTGCAGTAAGACGTCTAGCGAGGTATTGACTCGGTGGGCTTCCTTCTCCGGTTGGCAAGGTACTGACTTGTCGACAATTGCTCTCCTCGTTCAGCAGGGTATTGACCTGTCTGAATAAACCTGTCCGCGCTGAAGGTATTGACTTTCGTACACCCCTGAAGTTCCTGTCCCTAAGGTACTGACTTAGGGATATCCTATCTTCGTTGAAGGTATTGACTTCAACGTAAATCCAGAAAACCGACATAAAGCGGAAGGTATTGACTTCCGCCCTTTCCTGATTTTCCCATTCCCAAGGTATTGACTTGGAGATACTCTGCTGTGTTTACTGTACGGATAGATAGACATCACAATTTCGCAAACAGAAGACATCGCCTACGACGGAACCCCGAAGACAGAAGTATTCGTTTCAAACTAATTTTGTAAATAGTTACTGTATATAGTATGTTTAAGAATAAACTTTCATTTTTACTGGAATCCTCTGTCTCTGACTGTACGTACCTACCCGGCAATACGTAACTACCCGTTACAAATGGATGGATACCTGGATGAAGAATATCGAGGTAGATGGATCGGCCGGCGAGGTCCTATAGAATGGCCACCTCGGTCACTAGATCTGACACCATTAGATTTTATTCTATGGGGTACTTGAAATCCAAGGTTTATACTACGCAATTTCAGCTGACACATTCGAACGAGTACGACAAAAGTTTGCTAATAGGATGTATTACTGTCAGGAAGTAGACGGTTCGAACACTTGCTATAAGAATCCATTGTTGATATTTGATTAATTAAATTTAAAAAAATTATTTCAATAATTTTGGTATTTATTTAATTTATCCGTCAAAATTAGTTTGAACCCAAACAAAATATGTCAATGTCAACGTCACCTGTCACCATTCGTAGAGAAGTTTACAACACTTTATTTTCGCCCTCCAAATTTTATTAATGTAATTGTAGCCGTTCAAAAGACACGAGGGGGGAGAAGACTTTTGAATAGCACTGTATAACAAGTTCATAAATAAAATACAACCGATAGAAAGGGCAGAGTATACTATTTCTAAAATAAATATAGTATGCCTGCTCACAGAAAATATAATGACAAAAAAGATGGAACAATAAAAAAAAAGAAATGTAACCTAGTTCCCTTTTTTTATTATCCCCGGTAGATAAATATTCCTTAACTGTGCCGACAATGATAGAAAAGGATAAAAAAATCTCTAGCGATGGCACGTCGCCAGGTGGTTGTTTGGACTTAATTCGAAAATCTGCAACTTTTTAACAATCTGTCTTTTTTCAGCTTTCAGTCAAAGCAGGTGGCTAAAAGGACTAAGGGCTTTGCGCTGTATACTGAATATCAGATTACAGCATAATACAACAAAAAACGAGTAAAACAATGAGAACGAAATAGAAATATGAGTGAATTTAATATTTTAAAAACATGCTTTACAAATGGTTTTAATCCTCTCAGTAATACTGGGTGTCCCATTTGATAGCGGAATTAGATAAAAATGTTTTATCGTATTGAAATAAATTCCGAATAAAATAATTTAAATTTCTTCGAAATGGACGAAATGTTAAAAGTGACATTTATACTTCTCGATCAGTTTAAAATATATTTTTTTTCCAAATGACATTAAAAGCGGCCTTTTAATGACACTTGGCAGGCTTAGAAGTTGTACTTTCAATGCCTAGGTAGAAAAAGTCCACTTTTACTGCCTAGGCAGAAAAAGTTCGTTGCTAGGCAACCTTCCAAGTAATAATTTAAATCAAACTGGTTATTAAAATTGACAATGACATTAAGAAAACTCTAAATGATGCTGATGATAGTAAACTGGTTTTATTGCATTAAAACTACAAACTACAACACGAAATTTTTATTTATTAGACATATTTATGGTGGATTGTGAACAAATACAATTGAACTCTGTCCACTTCCCTCCTTTCCAGTAAAATTAACAACTTTAGTATCCACACTTGATACTCCGGAAACGCCAGGAAATATTTTATTGCCGATGTTCGACTTATTGGCTAGCGAGTCCTCAATATAGTCCTCCGCGACAGCGGAAGACTTCCATCCTCCATGTTGCTTCAACATTGTTATGTCCCCACCAGAATGCACCAGCAACGTGGCCGAAGTTCTGCGAAAGCAGTGCCCGGTATACTCTTTCGCATGGGATAGTCCCAGAAAAGTAGCAATTTCTTCTGGCATTTTACCGAATTTGTGAATGCCAATGACTTGATGATGTGCTTTACCGTTCGCATACTTATAGAAGACACGCCGATTATTTAAATTCGAGGGTCTGGAGGCTGCATATTTTCTGTAAACGCTTAAATATTCCGTTACTACAAAAGATCTTGATCTTTTGGTCTTAGTATTTGGTAGCATAATAAGCAATTTGTCGCCTATATCATTTATATCATCTGTTTTCATTTGCAAAAGCTCATCACCTCTACAAGCCCCAGCGACTGCAACAATAGGTACAACCTAAAATATAAATTGAAAATTAGTTCTTTAATCCATAATAGATCATTTTCAATATATTCCTACCTTCGTACACAAATACAGTTCATCTGAGGCATCTGATAAAAATTTCTCGATTTCTTCTATTTGGAAAACTCGAGATTTTTTTGCATGGAAACCGTCTGACTGGCGTTTCATAAAAGCCCGTAACTTCAGGTATTTTGCCAAATCAATGTTATTTTTTATGTTCAGGGTAGCTTTCAACATCGAATAGGTAGACCATAACGTTGAAGGCTTCATTTTCTTTGAAAGATCAGAAAAATAGACAATCAGCACATTTTCAGAGAAAGATCCTACATTTTTCTTGTCTATATTCCATGAATCTGCTGCATGTGAGTTCATTATACAGTTCTTGATTTTTCCGGTAAAAGGTTAAATTCCACATCTAGCGCCTGGTCTCTTATCTCAGGTGGTGTTAATTGCATCAATTCCTCCTCACTTTGCAGTAAATCCATTTATAACACCTCAACTTTTCAAAATTGACAATGACAAAGTAAACAGTAAACAAACATATTCAACAAACGTCATCAGCGGTAAACATAGTAACGCAGGGCCCAGTTACCTTTGATAAAATAATTTAGTTATTTGGATATTGATAATGAAACGCAATTTAAATATGAAAAAGTCGATTTTTCGTGGAATTGGAACAAATTTGAAGAAAAAATTATATATCTTCTGTATATTCCTTGTGGTATATTATTCATTCTTTTTTTAATTAAGAAAAAATTATATGTTTCACACGGCAGAAAAGCAGCTTTTCGACGTCTGAACGGTAAGTAAGTCACTTATCGACGTGTTAAAACTTGGAAACCAGTAAACACAACCTACCGTTCTGACAACCGATGCTGTAAATAAACAAAAAAGATCAATCGCGCAAACAAAATTATGGAAATAATAGTAAAAATGAATCCAGCACTGCGAATACCAGCTTTGCATAGAATTTTAAAATAGCATCGGTGGTTCAGTGGTAGAGTGCTCGCCTGCCACGCGGTTCGTCCCGAGTTTCGATTCCCTGCCGAAGCATATGAATCGCTGCTTCGTAAACGAGAGAGAGACTCAGGAGAGAGCACACGCACGCAACTAAGGCACATAACGAAGCAACGTAACATAACGTAACGGTCAGATCTTTTGCGTCGCGACCCCCGGTCGCTCAAACCTAACCTGACGTAAAAAACTAAAGTTCCAAAAACTTTTTTTTCTCTAAATCATCTTTTTAAGTACTCTTACTTTTTTTTTCTCACCTAAGTTTAAAAACAATTTTTCCATCTAAGTCCTATAACTCTTTTTTTTAATTCTATTTTCGCGATCTGTCTCAGATTAAAAAAAATATATAACAAACAGTCACGAGCGAACGTGACTACCGTAAAAAATTATATAAAGTCATAAATTGTTCGGTCGTGTCTCCTCATATCGAGCCACGTGGTAAGCAGAAGCTTCTCACTTCATTACCTACTCCAATCCTCCAATCTCTAAACTCGACGTTAGGTGCAAGTGCAACTCTCTCTCGCTCTCCGAGTGGCTGTAAGAGATAGATATATCTTCCATCTAAAAACAGGACCGCATCTACCCAAATTCACGATATTTAAAACCATCTCTAGAAGCCTGAATTTTTCAGTGTTCAACAGTTCACAATATAGCTAGATTAGATTAGATTATTGTTGGAGTGGTTTTTTGTCCTAGCCCACTGTGACCTTTGCTGAGCTATTGTGGCCCTCCCCATATTTAGAGCTCGATATCTAGCTTTATTCTTTTTATTAAACTTAATAGCCCTTGCGTAGCTCTCTGCCCTCTGTTTTTCTTCTCCGAGTAAATGAAACCGCATCCTTGCTAGGCCTTCGCACTCACAGAGTATGTGCTCCGGAGTTTCGTATTCTTCCTGGCAGAACCTTTATAGGCTGTCATCCGCTATGCCAATTGTGTGCATATGTTTCTTCAGCCTACAATGTCCGGTCAGCATTCCCACCATCATCCTCGTCGTTTCTCGACTTTGACATAGTATGTAGTAGGTCTTGTGACAGTTTGACTGAATGGCTTTTAAGGAATAATATAGCGTGCCTTCGTCCTGTGGTTTCATACCACCAGCGCAACGCCTAGTAGTTTATCCATTTGTGGATGCGCTCTTTACTTAGGCATTTAGCAATTCCACAGGAAGGTTCTGGTCCTATCATGACCTCAGTTGCTCCCTACTTGGCTAATTCATCGGCCTTTTCATTGCCTTTTATTCCTTGGTGACCTGGTACTCACGTTATTATGACCACCTAGTCTGTTGAGGGCCTTGCTACACTCCCACACCAGATTTGATGCTATCTTATATAAGCGTATCGGCTCAAAGGCTGCTTGGTTGTTAGAGTAGATGACGATTCTTTGGTTATCCACCTCCTGTCTCATCAACTCTTCTGTACAGCATTGCACCGCCATTACCTCTGCCTGAAAGACAGTAGCATGTTTCCATAGGCTTAGAGAGATCGTGATCTTCTCTTGTACCCCGTATATTCCGGCTCCTACGCCAGAGTTAGGCACTCTCCGCGAGTTGCAGACCTAGCCGAAGCTGGATAAGCCAGGGGTACTGTAACTCGCGGTGTGTTTTGTGACCACGGCTCAGCACCTATAATGCATTTTGTTTTTGTTTTGTTTTTTATTTGATTATCAATCATAAATAAAAAAGGGAATTCTGACCCCGCAAATTTTGTGTGTAGATGATGGGATGGGTTCTACTTGACAGGGGTTTCGCCAGATATTGTGTAGTTCCAGGTCATATGCCGCAAGGTAGGTGCACCATTGCTCTGTGATCCGGTTCCCGCTCTTCTTAGGAGAGTGAGGACAGGATCACAAGAGCATAAATGCTTTAGCCGGAAAGCCAGAGCCAAAAAAACTGTTTCAATTTCTAAAGGCTGGTTTTTTGTTAAATCGTTGTAGCCGATGGGTACACTAACATGCTCCGGTCAGTCAAGCGTGCCGTAGAACAGGTGGCTCAGGTGCGATATTAAAGGTGTATCATTTGACGGGTGAACAAAATGAATTTCTAAAAGCTGAAAATTGTTCTACAACTTCTCTATTGTATGAAATAAAAGTTGTTTGGTCAGTCAGTCAGTCATACATTAGAACAGAGCTGGTCAGTCAGTCCGGATAGACGTAGGATAAATAATTATTAAGTGCAATTCGTTTCTAAAACTTCAAATTTTGTCTGAAGGTTCAGAATTATGTATTGAACATCAAAACATCCGTCAGTCATGTGTTCAGTAGAACAACGTCCGTCAGTCAGGTGAAACAGGTAAAGGTATACCACGCGCGCCGTTTGAGTTTCAGGCTGCGTATCACGATATTTCTACATTTGTATTGTTATTTTAACAATCAGAAAACGTCATTTGATGTTTTAATTTGTAGTTCTATGGATAATTACCATTTGTATCGCATCGACAAACTATTTATTTAATCCTTTGAAACGTTTCGTGCGGTATTACTATGCAAAAAAATAAAAAATTGTGGGTTCAGAAAAACTTATCTTATCTACACTAGTAAATGTCACTTGGAAATGTGATTTTGGCTATTGTAATAACTTGAAATTTAATTACGTTCTTGAATACTCTTAATTGATTAATCTACAGGACAAATTTGTATGAGTTGTAATTTCGCAAAATATTCGTGCTTAGGAAGAAGCATTAATTATTGAAGGTATAAAAAATAATTGAATCTCTAACGTTGGAAATATAATGTATTTCTCTTACGTTGGAAATAGAATGTATGCGAATGAACGGGTGTATTGAAAACGAACTAGAAAAGACAGGTATACTCGTCGGTAAGAATCCGAATTTTCGTACACAATAGCTAGAGTTCGAGACTGACTGACCAACACAACTTTTATTTCATACAATAGAGAAGTTAATGTATAACAATTTTCAGCTTTTAGAAATTCATTTTGTTCACCCGTCAAATGATACACCTTTAATATCGCACCTGAGCCACCTGTTCTACGGCACGCTTGACTGACCGGAGCATGTTTGTGTACCCATCGGCTACAACGATTTAACAAAAAACCAGCCTTTAGAAATTGAAACAGTTTTTTTGGCTCTGGCTCTTGGACTACTTCTTTCTCTCCTACTCCAGAGTCTGTTTTAGAGCCATCAGTGTACCAGCTGAGATTCGCTGTTATAGGAGGCCCTGCTTCCCAGTCTTTTCTCTCTGGAATAACTAGGTATATTTCCAAATTACATTTAATTTGAACCTGTAGATTAAGTACTATCGATAGTCAAACTTCCTCACTTTATTCTCTGTTGCAAACTTTCAAAATCCTTCTTGCTAACACACAAGATTCTAATTTTGAAAACTATTAAAAGATACCATGATTTCAATATAAATACTCCGTTTCATCCTACAGTTTACGCTACGAGAATGGAATACTTCTACGACTCATATAAAACAAAATATAGGTAATAATGATTCATTGAAAGGGAAAATATTGTTATCTATTGTTGAGCGATTCCGTCTCTGTATCTTAATAAAATTGTACATTCAGTGCAGTATTCCTGTTAGAGATACCTTTAGACCAAATCTGAACGGATTGACGTGGTGATTGTTCTTAAGCGAAAATGTTTGTTGTGCGTCCGTCAGTGACGACCATCTGTCGGTTGTTATCTTACCGTAAACTCGAGTCACTTTTTTATTTTCTATTCTTCTCTGATGGCTAAAAAAAAGAAGCGAGTCAATATAGATATAAAAAAAAATTCGGTTTTTATTTTATTAAAGCTGCTGTTATGGAAAATGATTGTTTTAAGTAAAGTTGCGGTATACAGAGACAAAATAAAGATGGAAGAGAATGAAAATTGCTACAATGTAACTATTCTACCTAATAAATACACTAGTGACGTCGCTAAATAATAAACTTCTGTATCTATATCTGTAAAGTAGGGAGGGTGAGTGAAGGCGCACAGCAAGACAACTCCCGAGGAGTTGTCCTCTTAGTTCATCGTCCATCCTGTCCTTCCCAGGAAGGTGGACAGGTCACTAGGAGACATCTCCTTTATATTGGCAGGTGGCCAAAGATCAGACAATCCTCTGCTATGCTAAAACTAAGCAAGGTCCAAAAACTTGCATGCATTGGCATTACAGGGGCAATAAGGACTACTCCTACAGCGGAGCTGGAGACAATGCTAGACCTTCCTCCGTTACATTGTGTCATAATGTGCGAGACAAGGGCAGCTCTAACCCGACTGGAAAAAGCATCAGACCATGACGTGGCACATGGGAGAGGACACACAGAGATAAGGCATGTGGATGACGACATCTTCAAAATGCCAACAGACCACATGAACAAAATTGGTGGGCGTGTGTTCATTGTCCTTTTTATTTTTATCTGTTGTGTTTTGGTCGAATGAACAATTCTTGTCTCTCTCTTTCAAGTATTGATGTTCATATGATCCTTGTCGTACTTCTGTATACTTCTTCCTCATTGAATGCATCGAGATGTGTCGCTTTCTATGTTATCGATACTGTAAAAATGGAAAATTTAAGTATGTCAGTACGGTTTATACAGGGTGTTTTCAAATGACAACTTTTGCATGTAGATACCTCTCGTAAAATTGGAAAAAATAATATAAGGATTAAGGGGTCCAGCACATTTACTTTTCGAATTACAGGTTGTTTAAGTTTCAAGTAATTAAATGTTTTAATTTGATAACTTTGAAATGGATGAATAAATTGATTTGACATTTGGCAGGTTGTTGTTAAATTTAAAAGGGCATATGTTGATGCAAATATATTTTCCATTTTTTGATCCAGTGGTGTAGATTTGGAACAATAAGTTACGTTTCCCCTCCCATTTTTTACGCCCCTGATATTTGAAGCAATTTTTATTCAATTTTGTATTCCTCAATGGTTTTCACGTGAAAAACGAATGACCTTTACATATCAAAAAATTTGTAGTTTTCAAGATATTTAATGATTTCATGAAGTCTGCAAGATCACTTTTAAATAATTAATTTAAAAAAAATGTTTTCTTGTATTTTTTGGAATATGTAACAGGAACTAATTTATGATACAGCAATACATCTGAAGCATTCGGAGAATATTGTTGAAAATATTTGTCCAAACTTGTGATTTCGTAAAAAAAATTGAAAAAATCCATGCACCTTCAGCTATTATTTCCGGCAATCGCCAGTCTTTCCAAGGTATGCGATTCTCGATGAGAAAACGTTGCAAAGTATGTATAAATGTAAGTGGACAAAATTTTGAACATCTCTTGTAATTTGTTGGCTGCTCAAATCTTTTATTAATAAAATCACAATTTTGGACAAATGTTTTCAACAATCTTCTTCGAATGTTTAAGATGCATTGCTGTTTCATAAATTAGTTTCTGTAACATATATCCAACCATAAGTACTTGGTAGTGGTATATGCCCTTTTACATTTAAAAACACCCTGCCAAATTTCAAATCAATTTATTCATCTATTCTAAAGTTATAGAATTAAAACATTTAATTTTTCAAAACTTTAACACCCTGTATTTCGAAAAGTAAATGTGCTGGACCCCTTAATCCTCATATCATTTTGTCCAATTTTACGAGAGGAATCTACATGCAAACGTTGTAAGTGTAAATTGACGAAAAGATGCACGAATAAAAATAAAATTCCAAAAATAAAACAAAAAATGAAGAAATTAAATTCACCAAAAGTTAATATTTGTACAGTTGGGGTTACTTTTAATTAATTAAATCACTGGATTGTGTGTGTTTTTTTTTTGGTTGATGCTCACTTTTATTACGAAATAAAATGGAATGTAAATGTAGGATGTTTTTTTTTTAAATTCTTCTCTTTTCTTTCCCCAAATCTTAAAAACTTCTCTGTACATTTATTCACTGAAAATTTATGAAATCATTTTTTCGAAGATAATTAGAATTAAAGTTTCCATTTTCATGTTCGTGTATATTATCCCGAATATCCTGTGTATATGTGTGAATGTGAGGATTATGCAGGACCTAGAATCGATTGAAACCGACGACGAACTCTCGTTGATATCTAGACAAATCTCATTATATTTTAGACTCAACCAGACATCCGTTTGTGTTTGCATATAATTATGAATATGATACCCTCGTTTAATCTCGTTTATACATGCAGCTACACAAAACCGATTCCAAACTTAATATTTGATATTCGTTATAGCTTTTTTTTCATCTTTTTCAGCACTCTTCCAGTTGTTAAACATTCAATAATTCTTACACACCGGGAATATCGTTAATTTAAAAATTGTCGTGGAAAAAATATAGTGTAGAGCTCAAGTAAAGTGATTTTTGTAGAGCTAGTGATACTTTTCTGGTCTATATTAAACCACTTTACGTCTGTAAAAATACTCAGACTCACAAATCGATGAGTTTGTTGCGAATAAAAAATGACACCATTTATTGGAGAACAAAAAAGAAACGAGCCATTGTATACAAATTGTGTATGGCATCGTTTTTCTGATGGTGCCCCTGAAAACAACCGTGATCTACACAAACAAAAATCGATAACCAATTTAGAGTGTAAAACGTGAACAATACATACATGTATAGAGTCGCCAGATCCCTTTAGCAATTTCATTTATTACATTTTGTCACAATTTAACTCACATCGTCATTGAGGGGACATTCCACATTATTCCCCATGCAATTGAAAATAGTGAGGGGCTCGACTTAACGCGACAAAATGACGTTAATGGTATTACTGTTGCTCTACTATCTATACTACACTAAGAAAAATACAATAAGGCTTGTATGTGTGTATGTATGTAATTTGGGGAGCTGTACTCTAGGTTTCTGAAGTGCTGTGCAGTTGGAAAGTATGTGGATGGAGGTTTCTTCTTCCATGCCACAAAATCCACAATATTTATGAAAACTGTATTTCCATTGAGGGAAAGTCGTATTGTGGTAAAAGGGATCTTATGAATGATATTAAGAGCTTCCAAAAATGAAACGTAGAATCGATGATTCTTTATTAATATTTAATAAATATAGAAACTATGTCCAGCTAGTTGAGTAAATATAGGTCGGTCATCGTCTCGATACAAGACTTTCAAGTCCCATTATTTTCAATTAATATAAAGGTACTTCTAAAGCCGGATTTTTAGAAAGTATATCATATTTTAAAGTGATTATCAAATACCAGCTATAAGAAGCCCCACGTTGGGCGCCAAATTGTAATTTACGTTTACGTCGGTGCTAGTTGAAGGCCACTGAAGTATTATGGCTGACGTTGTATGTATGTATGTATTTTGGGGTGAGACCTAAAAGATCTATTATGTCCCCGTACTTCTACTTAGTTTCTAAGGAGAGTCCCAGCAACTAGTAGCTTCCTTAGTCCTATTTCCTGGAGGAATTTTAGGATGTCTGCAGGCGTCAACTTAGTTAAATGTTCCTCTTCTATCCAGTAATCTCCCAGGTGCTGTGCTCTAGGATTCTGAAGTGCTGTGCAGTTGGGAAAGTATGTGGATGGAGGTTCCTTCTTCCATGCCAAAAAATCTGCATTCTTCTTCCTGCACTATTTTGAGCTTTTTCAAGTGCCCATTCAGGCGACAATGTCCCGTTAGGATCCCTGTTGAAACTCTTAGCGCAGTTTTACTTTGACTTATGCATTCAACTGATCTCAACAGGTTGTAGTCACCTAGAAGAGTCTTTGATTGTATAAGCCCTACCAGATCTTTTCAATTGTCAGATCTTCTCTTTTTCTTGGCTTACCTATTTCTTCCAATATTACATTGGGGCTGATTCCGCAAAAGGGTTCAGGCCCCCAGAAAGGTATTTCAGTCCCCCTCTTTGCTAGTTCATCTGCTATTCAATTTCCTTCTATTCTAGTGTGTCCTGGAATCCATAGTAAGGTGACTATATTGTTCTCGCCTAGTTCATTCTAGGCATTCTCACACCACTTTGGAACTGATTACACAAGAGCTCAGTGCTTTAATGGTTGCTTGACTATACGACATTATGATAGTCCTTTGTCTTTTGTATTCTTTATCAATATTGAACTGGGCGCACTTTCTTATGGCGTGGATTTCCGCTTCAAAAATACTTGGGATTTGTGTGTTTGGATCCTCGCCCGAACACTCCTATCCCAGCTCCTTCTACTGCTTTTGAGCCGTCTGTGTACCATTGAATGGCATTCTTTCCAAGTCTGGTAATGGTATTTGGATCCCATTCCTTCTTGTTGCTCTTTTCCGTAACGAATTTCTTTGAAAAGTTATACTTTTTCATCATACCGTTTTGTGGCATGTCCCAGGCTGTCATGACTTCCACTAATACAGAAACTTTGCCACCACCAGAAATACCTTGAAACTCTTTTCCAATATATTTTTCTTGAGCTTCTGCAAGCTTTTTTTGCATCTCTTGCGCTTGTTTCATTATTTGACTAAAATCCACAACTTTCTAAGAACACACACCTTTCTAAGAAGTGGGGAGTTGTTTTTTTTTTCTAATGATATAATAAGGCTTGTAAAATAAACAATGTTATTCATATTTTTTGACACTAAGAAGTATTTTCGTTTTCTGTGCGGTCTAAAGCAGATCCAATGTTGACCAACGGCTCTCTATATAAATCAAATCAGCTACTTGATTCCTCAGTAAATAAATTGGTTGTAGAGCAATTAGAATTTGGAATCGTTGATGGTAAATGGAGTTATCCTTGATAATTACACTGGGTCCTCCAGGTTGGTTTTAAACCATTTTGCAAAATTTTCGATGTTTATAAATACTTGCATCTTCATCATCTTCTACTTTGCCAAAAATCCAAAACTGTACATTTTCTTCGGAATATTTTAGTTTTGAATCGTACTGCAGGAAGTTCCATGTAACATTTTCTATTATTAATTTGCTTAAACTTGGAACTTGGAACCAATTTTATATGTTCAGTTAATGATGATTCTTTTGTGCTACATTGTACATCAGGCAGTACTTCATTGTTATCGTAAATTACTTAGATAAACATACTGCGAGCAAAATTAAAATTCGAATTGGAACAAAATCAGACGAAAATATGAAGAATAATGTTCTGTCAACAACAAAACCTTAATCGACCCCTTGCATACTGTTTTTCTTTTTATAACAGAACGTGGATGTTTGTATGCAATTTTCGAATACAGTTTGGGGTGTGAGTTGTGAGTTTTCTCTCTCCCTTAATGGACCCAAAATCCTCTCTCCAGTACACTGTATGTGTGGTGTCGATAATCCTTAATGGCATAATCGATTTCGGTATATACATCGTGTAATAAAGCTTCTTGTTGATCTCTTTTTGCACATCTAGTTCATTTATAACGAAGATTTATATATACACACTCAGAAAAGTTGTTTTTAGAACAGATTTTTTATAAAAGAAACAAGTATATTGTGATAAACCCTACAAAATACAAATTAAACAGATGCTGCAAATGCAATACGTATACATACAGATGGCTCAAAAATGAAAGAAGGCTCAGGATGTGGGGTTTACTCCAAAGCAATAAGCCTAAGGATTGAGTGGGGAATGGGAAACAATTCCAGCGTGGTTCAAACAGAACTCAATTGCCGCAAAAGAACTCTGGGAAGCTGGCGTCGGAGATATATTGGACGATGACCAGGAAAAACTTACGTTTAACAGTAGGATTTCTGACTGGCCACTGTCAACTAAGGAAACACCTCCATACTATGGGGCTAGTGGACACACTTCTATGCAGGATGTGTGAACAGGAAGATGAAACTGTCTTATGCGAGTGTCCCGAGTTATCGTTAATAAGAGAGTGTGTGTTCGGTGAGTTTTGGCCTACACCTGCCGATATAAAGGAGATGTCTCCTAGTGACCTGTCCACCTTACTGAGAAGGACAGGATGAACGATGACCTAGGAGGACAACTCTTCGGAAGGATGTACACTCCCCCTCCCTTCTCTACAGATAAGACAGTACATTGTGATATTGGCCTGGTAAAAGTGTTCCAAATGCGCGATTTTGAATTTTAAATGGTTTCTGGATGAAAAAACTGTATGACATAACCTGTCAGCAGTTTTTTCAAGAGTAAAAACACAAGAGCATTTTTTTCGGATAAATTTCTTCACCTTTTTTATCGATGTCAAAGTGACAATAACATTTCCAGGTATATGACATTTCAACATTGGAGTTAATTTATCATAAATAATACCACGAGAGTGAAAATTTTGTCGGCAAAATTTTTCGTTTTTCATGAAAGTTTGTTGCTTGGCAATTTTGCGAATGACATTTTTAACAGAACCACGAGCCGTCAGGCGATTGGTTTTGGATTAAATGTCATGAGCAAAATTACCTAAAAGCTACAAACTTGAATACGACAAGAGAAAAATTTTACCTTAAACATTTTTTAATTGAGTGGTATTCGACATGACTATTTCACGAGAGAAAAACTAAAGAATCATATGTTTAAACGTTTTATTTATTGAAAACTTCAATTATACAAAGCCAAAAAAATAATAATATTATGAAAAGAAATCACTTATTTATGTAAAAAGTACAATTATTATAATTGTACGTTGTAGCATTATTTTGGGGATTGTTTTGCATCATAACCTGTGCCTGTGATGAATTTAAGTAAGAAACTGAGGATTTCTTTTCTTAAATTTTTATTTTCTCGAAGGTTCTCTATAGGCTGGAAATGGTGTTTTTCATTTAATTGTAAATATGGTTTCAAAGAATGTCCTGTAAGTTTAATTATTTTTTGTTCACCAACTCCTTCTTTTGTTAATGCAGATATTGCAGAAGCTCTATGTGAATGATTTGTTGTTTTAATTTTTTTTGTCTATACCAATTGATTCTGCCGATATTTTCGTCCACTTTGAAATGGTTTTAATTCCCCACGGTGAATTTTTCTACCATATTCCTATCTCCCAATTTGGATGTACTGTTAAAAATAATCTTGTTGTTGTTAGATAAGGATTGGATTCTCTTTTCTCAATAATTTTGAAAAATAAACGAACGGGACACAAATTTTTGTTAGCATTATTTCTTACCAGCCACTTACTGCCAGATAAAGCTTTTGATCCTCCTTGTGTCGTTTTGGAAAAGATTGGATTATAGTCTTCCCTGCCAGTAAAATTACCTTTATTATCATATTCTTTTTTAAAGTAATTAATATCACAATTAGCAGCTTCATTTCCACGCCATACTAATTCGAACGAAAATAAATGAAAAAACTTTTTTTGTAAGCCATCAGGATTATCTTCAGAATAGCTTTCTACCATTTCCATTAATTCTTCTTTGGTAAACGCGTTAGAACTTCTTTTTCTGGTTTCAGGTTCAGCCTGAAGCTTTTTACGTTTTGTATCCCTGGCCAATCTAGCACATTTATAGGTATGGTGGAAAATACATGTCGATCACTCTGTACTGACTATAAACAAAAGACAGCAGATGACACAAATGTTTTTAATGTTAATGTCACAGTTATTGTATTTGTCATTCTAGAATTAAAATAAATCTTTCCATATAAATTGTTTATTAACCAAGCATCTTGACAAAGTACTAGTAATATCTTCATACGAAGATATTTACTACAATTCAGAAGTGGTTCCAACTGGTTATTATTATATCTTCGTAAGAAGATATTACTAGTACTTTGTCAAGATGCTTGGTTAATAAACAATTTATATGGAAAGATATCGACATGTACTCTCTATTTCATTTATTGAATTATTTACAAATCTTGTATTATTCATGTTAATAATACTTATTTAAATTTTTGAAACAGTTTTAATAATTTTTAGACAGTTGAATAAATAAATAAACAGCTTAGTTTCCTTAGAAACCACTAACAAAGATTTTATTATATTGAATTTTATCACAGAGTGATAGAATTTTATATACTTTATAGATTTGATAAATTAAACGTCAAAAAATTGACAGTTCAAAACCTTCAAATTTTGTCAGTTATCAATTTACTCTAGAGAAATAGTTGACTTTAACGTGACTTTATCCGCGGAAAAATTTGACAGCTGTTGATTTTGAGTGATTCTATGACTGATATTGATCTGGCGATTGAGAAAAGTGATGATTTTTTGTTATTTTGACTCGACAATTTTCACTTACTTTGTTGTTTATTTCGTACAAAAACACTTCCTCTCTTTCTGTATCTATTTTTTCAATGTAATTTTCCAAAATCATAAATTCGGTATGCTGAAAAGAATGTCTGTTAGTAGAGGCAAGATAAATCCGAACAATGAAGTGTTTGAAAGTAATCGAGATATGGAGAAAAATAAATATTTCGAATACGGCAAGGTCTTTTGTGTTGAGTTGAAATTGCTGTGAGAGAAGACCGATATGAATTTCAATTTAAAACGGAGCATAAGATTGGGTGAATGTGTGAATCGTCGAAGGAATTTAATTTTAAAAATATTCAGACTATAAATTAAATGCCGTATAGTAGTGGATGTGAAATATGCTTTCGCAATTAGTTTTCCAAACTTCATTTTCACCTTTGCTAGCTCATACATACCCGAAATATATAGCGACATACCTATATATCCGATATTAGCGGAAATTTCTATTATCAAATTTGATCGAAACGACCCTATGCACAAATAACAATCTATTATGTATATCTTAATTGATTAATGTTGATTAAAATCGACGATTTCATGACAACTAACTGCATTTGTAGCTAAATTATTTGGAAACAATCACATTGTTAGAGGAATTGTTCAACTTTTCAGTCGTGAAAATCATATTAAATGGGACCGTACAAGGGTTGTCTTATAATGTTACATAGTTAGCGCCTGTCAACAAATAATATCAAATGTCAAAATGCGACAAAAAGTGTAAAAATGAGGTTTCAAACCTTAGAACATAAAACAGACAGGAAGGAGTCTTGTCACTCACTAGCTGTATAAGAAAATGCGACGGAAGTCGCCATTTGCAACACCCTAATTATGACTCATTTGTAAAGTTGACGTTTACTGAAGTAGATTGTAGGCACGTTTTTCTTACATCATTTATTCACCATTGGTTGAATGACGTCAGTCTTCGCTGCAACGGCATGTTGGAGTCATCAGTGGCACACAAAAAACGCAGTTGTTATTTAAACCATCTGACCACTGACAATCTATTCCTAAGTTGATTGTTGTTAGTAGCAGTTCATCTGATAGTTCCACTTGAAATTTTTTCAATTTCTGACGCTGTTAATAGCGCCGTCAATCCCATATTACCACATTTTAAATTTATTTCTATTAATTCGTCCATTTCTTTGACTGCTTCAAAAAATCGCTAGTTTTTTGAGGTTAAGCTATCATTTTGTGAACCACCAAAGTTATCCACCACCTCGATACAACGGTGGAGTGGTTTGCAATTTTGGTTGATGCAACAGTAATAAATGAACGCGTCATTTCTTCAATCTTCAATCCACCAATGATTGTAAAAACGCAGTTGGTCGTTTGGTGGATCTACCGGTGAATAAAAGAACATGCCTTATTTACGTAGTTTTTTTGGTGAAAATAAGTTTAAACGAAAGTATTATCAGAAGTATTATTCTATATTCGTATTTTTATTGCTCCTAGACAATATTCTTTGTATAGGACATAGGACAGCTTATAATTTTATATTTAATATATTTCAATGGGCCACAATTTTAAAATTTCACATATCCCATACCCTATACAAACAGTACGCCACTGTCAAAACGGAAACGACTATTCGCCATTTGCAACCTCCTATTTGGACGCAAATTTATTTGGTAAATGCTCCTTCCTGTCTGTTTTATGTTCTAAGTTTCAAACCCATCCACCTGAAGCGCTAGCTGCAAGCGAGTTGTCGAAATAGGCAAGCTCGTATGGTAAAAGCCATTTTAGCGGTGGGTTTGTCGTGTACGGTTTTTCAAAAATGTAAAAAAAACAGTTACTTGGGCATTCTAGAGCGCGTCAGATATTCATACCACGTATACCCCAAACCACGGTATACTAATCTGCCGGTTTGCGTGTTGGGGGTAGGCATATAAAATTTACCCGAGCGCGTCAGATTTTCGAAAGGGGTGTTAAGTAGGTCCCAAGGAAGCTCCCTTTAAAAAAACTGACAATTTCGGCGTGACGATAAGTTACGACAAATTTTTAAAAATGCTTAAAAAGTTCTTTTGAAATACTCGAGCGCGTCAGATTTTCATAGGGGAGGTTTATCTCGGTATCCTCGAAGCATATTTTCTTAATCTGACAAAAATGTTGGTGGGTGCTCTTAATCTGACCGAAAAAGGTTTTTTTGATTCTGGACGGCATATTTCTGTGAAGCGCTCAGTCTGTATTACATGTTTATGGCACATTCCTCTTTTTTGCTTCAATTCTTCACATCGTTTTGCTTACGGTACGTCTAAAAAACAATTTGAGGATCAACAGGCTATTGAATAATATAAATAAATGAAACTGTACATGTTAATAATACTTTTATCTAATTCCGCTATCAAATGTGACACTTTACGTCACTCCTTGACGTTAGGTAACGTCACATTTTTCATAACCTTCATAATATCAGTTATGAAAAGTAGTTATGTAAAAACTTTACGTAACTGTTTATGTTTCAACATAGAGATACCACATGAGTTTCAAAGAATAATTTATTAATTAGGTAGGTACTGTCAAAACTGACAATTATCTCAATATTTAAACTGTACAATTAACCCATTATTTTAATTTAATAGTATTTTAAAATTTATTAACATTGAAAACATTATTCAGGACACAGTTCTTTAAAGTAAGTCAATTTTCTGGGTGAATACATCATAGTAACAATACTCTTAACACCATTTGATTCCACTTTAATATTATCATTGTAATTGAAGATTTTATTGAATATTATGAAAGCGCGGAATTAGATAAAACGTTGTACGTAAACACGTTGTGAAGAGAGCGACATTGTTCAAGACGCGTAATTTTCAGAACTCGCTAGCGCTCGTTTTGGCAAATATTACGCTTGTTGAACAATATCGCTCTTTTCATAACTAATTACGTAAATATCTATTGTATACAGATACGCGTAACTTTTCCGAGTCCACGAAAATTATCGAGAAGCTTTAGAAAAAAGAAATTTGAGATATAATGAAAGTTACATAATTCAATCATCGTTCTTCCATATCAATTTTTTTAACACCCTCCGTTTTCGAGATATACTCAAAAAACGGGAGTTTGAGTTTTCATGATGCTTTAAGTCTAAAAGTCTTAACTTTGGACAAAAATGTAAAGACACCTTTTTTGTGTAAAATAAAATCACCTTTTTTTTATTTAAACCTTTTTTTGTAAAATGTATTGTTCGCGACCTATAGGCCGCAACGCTTGTTTGATTTCATAATTCTCTCATATCTTTAACTGCCTCTAACTATTATTCATTTTCAAATTATAAAAAATCGTTCATATTTGGGTCACAAATGTGTATCAAATTTGAACGCAATCAATAAATTCAGAGATAGACAAACAAAACAAACACATAAGCTTCAAATTTTAGTTTCAAACTCGCTAAATCTGATTCACAATACAAAATACCAAAGTTGTCATACCCGCAGTATTCATAATAATCCCTTAAGACTAAAAATACAAATGAAAAAAACTGTATCCGATTGTAGAACGAAACAAGAGACTAATTAAAATACCGTTATATTTAGAATTCCCTTCATTTGATGTGACACATGCATATATTCTTGCCTGTAATTAATTCAGAACATCGCGTTAAACAAAGTTCTCATTTAGCGACTTTGCTGAAGAATTACTGCAACTCCCTATTACCTATCTAATTCTCTTTCGTCGTTACGAATTTTAATCACTCAAAAGGCTGTAGCGTTAATGTTTAAAAATAAAATAAAAACTGTATTTGCTTTTTATCTAACAAAAAAATATGTTCTTTCCGAGTTTAATCCCAAATATTGTCACTACTGGCAAGTCCAATCCCAATGCTTACAAATATAGAAGCCTCTAGATCTCTTCAGCATAAGGCAAACAGCTTCAAGGTCTCCAGAGGCTACCACAAGACGGGATTACAGGTACCATAAGCACCGCATCTCCAGGAGCATTGGAAATGCCTTTGGACCTATCCCCTTTCCATATATTTGTCAGTCCAATCCAATACCAACAAATAGAAAAGCCATTAGATTTCTTCAGGATAAGGCAACCAGTTGCAAGGTCTCTAGGTGCTACCACAAGACGGGGTTGCAGGTGCCATAAGCACCGCATCTCCAGGAGCATTGGAAATCCCTCTGGACATATCCTTTCCATATATTTGTGGAAAGGGAGGATAGATGAACAACTGAAACTGGCTTATAGAAAGTGTAGCAGATTGCTGATGGAAAGAGATAGCTGGTTCTGTTGTAAGAGCAAATGCTTGTTGGTGATTCAAAAATATCCATATCCTCTGGTGCAAAAATATTAACCTCAAGTAACACTAGCATGGTGTCTCTGGTCTGGATCCCAAACCATTCTGGTGTGGATGGCAATGGGAAGCCAGACTCCACAACATGGGAAGGTTGCACAGGAGGTTTTAGGAGTCCAAAACATGGTAATTAGCATATAATGTAGGCTGGATGTTCTTTTGTAGATGGAAGTTTGTCCCTCATGGCCGGAGGTTGACGTAGAAAATACAGATTACGAAAAATCCTTTCGAACCGTGCGATTTACACAAGTACGACAAGGAAAATATGAGAAAAACAGCTTGAAAGAGAGATGAAGAATAATTGTGCGTGGTCAGCGAGGGCGTGTATTTAGTTCCAGAGGCTGGCCGAATGTTCATTGCCCCCCTATTTCAACCGCTGTTGCCAGAAGCACAAATTAATTTGTACAAATGATATATTTGTCTCGTTATCATGCACTATTAGGTAAAACTAAACACTTTTATCCGGCAACAGTGTTCTTCACAAAGAAAATTCAGTAGTTGGTAGTATTCAGTATGCTCCCAACATAGAAGGAGTGAGGGTGTTAAAATTGGGGGCAATGAACGTTCGGCCGGCCTCTGAAACTAAATACTCGCCCTCGCTGACCACGCACAATTATTTCCTTTAGTTGTTATTACATTGAAGCAAATATTGAAAAATGTCGAATAAATAAAGTAACGTATCCAAAAGTTTTTGGAAGTTTGAAAATATATTGAAAGAATGTGGAAAATAGTTGGAGCCAAGGTGGTTTTATACAGATAAAGTCAAAAAAAATTGTATACATTTCAAAGTCGAATACATTGAGTTTGAAATATTTGTTGGCTTCATAAAAAATTATTCACTCATGTCCTGACCTGTTTTAGGATAAAATTTTCCATACTGTGCAATCTTGTGAATACTATGAGTTGAAATGTACCCAAATGAGAGTCTAGCAACTGCACGGAAGCTTTTAAGAGCGCTTAAATTCACACCTTCCAAAATTTCATATGGAAAATTAGAGCTTGGTGAATAATTTTCAGAGAATGAGCTGGAAATTAAAGCTGGAAAACAGTTGTAATTTTCAGGTACCAAATACAAAGACAAGGCAATTTATTAGCTCCAGCTAGAGGATTAAATTTAACTATCTTTATTTTGAAATCCAGCTCTCGCATATATGTACCCATTTGTCTTTGTTTCTCTACAAATCGTGTAACATCGGCTAGAGCGAATTCGGCTTTATCTAAAATATACAAATCAGTTAAATTTATTGTAATGAAAATTCCGCACATGTGATTTTTAACCAATCAGAACGTGCATTTCTTACAGATTACCATAGCAACGGATGCATTTTTGTGGAAATTTTTTCGTGGTGGGTACCCAACAGCGAATTATACTGGAAATTTTTTTGACGTTTATAATGACAGAATATTTTATCTGACAATCTAATTTTTATTTGCTTACATAATATTTTTGATTCATTTCAACTACAAGCTTAGATGTTTTCTAAATTCTTTGGACCATTATGAATAATGTTTATATTAAAAACGCAATTATTATACAGTGCTTTTCAGATAAAAGTATCCACCTTTAATAACTTTTGTAATACTGGTATTTAGAAAAAATCCAAAAACACGTCAATTTATGTTGGAAGGGGCAAGCATTATGGCTTATTTAAACTTACTGGAAAAGCCACCCCGTCACCCCTAGCAGCATCCCTTTATTTTTTTAAATTACTTTTCATATTTTTTATGTAAAATTTGGATAGTCCTCTTTGAGCTGATTTCAAAAATGTATAATACTTGTAGGTTAAAGTGGTTACTTTATGAGATGAACAATTTTTCTTTTAAGAGCACAAATTTTACTTATTATTTACTTTCACCTTATTTGTCTGTACTAAAATGGGTTGTACAACAGTTCAAACTCTTTAATCTTTTTAACTGTGCTATTTATTCTACTTAAAAAATCCAAACAACAAAAAACTCTACCTTTCATTAAAGTTTGACATTGTCAACTAGAATTTGTAGTCACTATTGGTAGTGTAATTTGATACATTATTTATTTTGTTTCTCTGGAATGGTTTA
>CAJUYI010002748.1:0-28394 GCA_910591695.1 Galerucella pusilla | reverse complement strand
AATGAAAGTGAGCACAGCATGTAATTTATATGAAGTATCTCGTTCGACAATCCGTAATAAATTGGGTGGGAAGGCTCCAGAAACAACAGGCAAGGTCGGAAGAAGCCCAGTTTTGGGAAAAAATATAGAAGATCAACTGGAATAGTGGATAAAAACCATAGCGAAAGTGGGATTTCCAATATGTCGGGAAGGACTCTATTTTTCAATAAAAAAATTGGTCGAAGAAACCCAACTAAAACTTCATTCAAAGCGAATAGTCCCGGAAGAAAATGGTTCAAGCGTTCATGCGTAGACGTCCAGAAATTTATTTGAAATTGGTTCAAAGGAACTCTTGATCTACTAGGTGATGAAAAACGTGTTTTAGAGGATCCTGCAAGAGTCTGAAACATGGATGAGACATCATTCTACCTATGTCCAAAAGGTGGGCTTATTTTATCTGAAAAAGGTCTTCCGGTATATAATACGACTTCCTCTTCCGATAAAGAAAACAAAACTACGTTGATAACGGCGAATGCTCTAGGGAAAATGGCACCACCTCTTACCATTTTCAAGTATGATCGTCTCCCAGAAAGAATTTTCAAGAATGTTGCAGAAGACTGGGGTGTGGGAAAATCACCTAAAGCATGGATGACATACAAGTGTTTCTACGAATATTTTTCAAACGTCTTGATAATGGAAGAAATTCAACCACCAGTGAAGAAAAAATAAAGAGGATATTTTCTGTTGAAGAAATCAATAAATATCGTATCAATATTTTGTATTTTTTGGTATATTCCAAAATAAAAAACATGTTGTCATAAATTATCAGCTTATAATAGCCTTATCTACTTCTGCTCATTGAAGTCTAATGAAAACTAATTGAAAAAAAGCTGAGTTTACTATATGACCAAAAATGGGCCCTTCAAAAACCACATTAGGAACAATGTGGCCATAAATGGAACAAAATTTGTGTTCATCCACTCAAAATTTGGAAAATAATAAGAAAAAAAACCTTCCAGTTCAGGTTCCAAGCCAAAAAGCTACTGATGAATTAAAATGTTATTTCATAAATGTAACTACTGACAAAGTCGTACGGTTAAGTGTTATATTTTAATAATTTATTAATTCGGAGTAATGCCTTAACATGGCCACAAATGGTGCTCCTACCCTACTTGGACTTAATAAACAACAGACCAAATTATGATTATTATTATTATTTCCCGCACAATATCCGTCCTTCTTCTATACGAAGAATAAATTGATTATTTGCAACGTTACCAGAAATGTTATCGACTGTACAATGAAAATAGTACTTTTGAATTAGTAGTTTCTAGTAAATATCCTTCTTTAAAAGAATACAACGTACTTTACAATGTTACCGATCTGAAAGTAAGAATAAGTCCTTATGCTGGATCGGAGTTTAAAGTAAAGTGAAGTCTAAAATGTTATATCTTAATTTATTGTTTTTTGCTTTTAGTTGAATATTTAATGTCTGATCAGAAGGGGGATAATAAAATAGTATCACGATCTTGAAGTGAAAAAATTGATATTTCATTCTTAGGAGCTTTGGTTACAGTGACTGCATTAAGAAACGTCTCAGCATCAGCAGTGCTGACTATGGGCAGGTGACATTTATTCAATACATTTATGATTAATAGTTCTAGTACAACTGCAATACATGATGATAACTTCATTAAGATTCATATCTTAGATGAATGGGATTGGAAGAGTAATGACTGGGATGGATAATAAATAATTTAAAAGAAATATTGAGTAGTCTGCTTATGATGAATTTACTTGCGTTTTCGGAGTGACATTGATATTTAGGCTGTATTCTTATGTTGAATATAAATTTATTTAGCAAATACTGCTTAATTTGAGATGGATGAATATTTTTGTTGATGGAAACTTACAATGTACGACTAAGTGCGTTCTTTAAAAACACTAGTTGGAGTATAGGGTTACACCACTACAAAAACTCATTGTAAATTTTCAAATCGACACCGTCTATATTCCTGTCAAAGATTTTATGATCATAAGTCTGCTCGTGCACTAACCGTCTTAGATATCGAGTGGGAGGAATAAAAATGACCAAAGAAAGTTACAACAATGCGAGAATTGTGAAGTTATGAAACAAACTGCGATGTATTTATATTTTTATATAAGAATTTTCCATCCTACGGTTAGCGTAGGCTAGTGCTTTTTATTTATTTAATTTGATCAGTTAATATTGTAGCTGATTAATTACTTCATGGGAAAATCGTTCAACCGTGAATGAATCGGACTTGTTTGAAGAACATTTCTCAGCTTTATATAAATATTTATAATTGAAATATTAAAAGGTGAAAAGTATTTTATAATATTGATTTTTATTATGTGAATAAGTGGTGGGGTTAACAATATAAATTATTAAATCATGTTTCACAACTTAGCACATGTATAATAATAATAATTATAAACGCCTTTATTATTTTCAAACAACAATTTTGTTAAAATTTAAATATATGTTTGAAAACTGGACTAAAAATTTTAGGACAGTGAAACCTAAGGCCTAACGAATTCGACAATAGGGTACAAGCATAAATTTTGCTATCGGTGGGAATTGACGCTTTATCAGGTCTCCTAACACCTTGTATGCCTATTTTTTCAAAAAAATATAAACTTCACTTTCAAAACGACTTTGAAATCATAAAATTTCAAAGTCCGCCAAAACGCGCTTTACGTCATAAAGATGGCTGCCCCATGGTGTGACGTCTTTTGTTTACGTTCTTATTCGTGCATCACGCTCTGAGTTCTTGTTGTGACCTAATTTGTTTCTGAAAGCTTTAAAAATGGATAAAGCCGAAAAAAAAACTTTGTATTCCAAGTATTGCATTGTTCCAGTTTATAAATCAACGTCTATTAAAACTCCAGACAAAATATTTGTTACTTTACCTAGTGGCGCAAGCAAAAATACTCTTAAGAGAAGGGCATTATGGTTGCAAGCTATGCGTCGAAAAAAAGACGATATTTCGACAAATACTACTACTTTTGTTTGTGAAGACCATTTTAATTAAGTACCTACTTCCATGCTGGTAATTTTTATTGTTAAATAGTTTGAGGTTATGTACCTATATGTCTAGGAGTCAACCATAAAAATATCATTTTCTTACGACCACACATCGAAATATGGTTGGTATATATTATATAGATAATACATAGTTTAAATCGTACTTACGATAATGCTTTAACTCCTTTTATGTCCTCTGCATTAAAGCAGCTGTTTGACTTCATTAATTCAAGCAGCATAAATGGGTCTACTTTGGGCAAGTTATCAGTTTGTGCTTTACAAAACCTTCGCTAGCCATATCTTCACTCACAAAATATGAAAGAATAGTGACTGAACACTGAGCCTATGCACTGAACCAGTAAATAAAATCTATTCTTCTGAAAGTTTCAAAATATCTAATATTCATGTCCGCTTTCCACTTTACGTTGACTTTTAGAAATAAAAAAAGCACACACAAACACGTAATGGTCTCAAACAAACATATAAATGATATTTTTACGTCGATGAAGCAATTAATAGTTGATTAAAATACAATATAAACACACAACTACACATAACCTAATGCAATACCGGCCATATTGGCATAAGTAAAAGTAAACACAAAAGATATGACATCACACGTATCATCGGTAGCGTTCAGAAATCCTCGGGTGGTGGTCGGAAAGTTCATTGAAATTTGAATTTTATTTTAAAATTTGGGAGTAATTTCCAATGGAAACTGGTTTATTTCCTATTATTAGTAATTTTTGATATCATATTTACTATTATAAATTAATATCCAAGCAAAATATGATTATTTTTTGTATCAAATCTGAAGACAATTGATATTTCCGAAACAGTTGAAGATAGGTATAGGACATTTACATGAATTATGTCTAGAGTTTTCTGAACAATGCAAAAAATAAATAATTGCATTTAAAATAAAACAGTTGGTATTGGCCACAGCCACATGATACACCCTATATATATTTTTTTAATAGGCATTTTATAAGAGCCTGAAGGCTGAGGTGTCAATGACTCGAACCCTCTGATACTAAACTAATCAATCAATAAATGGAGAAATATGAGTCTAGAATTCATAATACCACTGCCTTTCGACAGTAGAGTTATAAGTAACTTTTTTCGAAACATCTATTTTGATGAAGATTGCAGGGCTGTTTCTATTAAACACATCGGCCGTTTTTGCCCACTCCCACGTGCTGACTTTTCCGTCACTATGTAAATAGGTGAACACAAGTAAACTTCTTGTTCGTGGCATTTACCGTTTTATAGTTCTAATAAGTATTTAAAATAAATTACCACCCACACTAACATTGTCATAATCTTCATATTTAACACACCCTGTAGGTAATACGTTATGACTAATCCGAGTATTGTGTGAAAGGTTAACTGAACTTATTAAACAAAAAGAAAATATCATAAGATGGATGATCAATTACAACTGGATAATTGAACGTGACAAGTAGTTGCATCATTACTCCTACATTTGTCTTTTGAGAGTTCTTTATCTTTGGAAATAAAAGGGATCTAAACTAGTTACCTATTAATTCCACCAAAAACTATCAGAAAAATAATGCTTCAACAAAAATAATCCAAAGCAAGTAGGCATGACATTTCTTGTTGGTTGGATGCTCCTCCTATCGCAGGCTACACCTCAACCTCTTGGGCTTTTTGTGTCTACCGGGTTAAGCTTCACAACACCCATTCCGTAACTCTAGTTCCCTGTAGAGGTATGTACAGGCCCTGCACCGGTTGACTGTTGTATTCCTCGTGAGTAAAAGTGTCAAAAACTAATCAACCAATCAACCGCTGTAAACAGATGATCGAGTGAAAAGTCGTGGAAAAAGGAGGGTTATGGGACGATAGACCGGAACAGCATAGTTACTTGCCCACTTGCACTCTTCCCCACCACTCTCGTCCACTAACTAGACCATTGTGAATACTTTCAGCTGAAATCTGACAGACAACAATTAAGCTCAGTTTACATCAGTACAGTAACTCGGCCTGGTAAACTGTGTCAAGTAATTTGAAGCACTGCTCGACGTTCTTTAGCTTTTCTGTTTATATTTCACATTGGTAGAGTAGCTCGAGCTGGCGCCGATTTATGTTTTAACTGAAATTATCCACATTGTGCGAGTGGACGAGTTTAGTGGTGAAAGGGGTGAGTGGACGAGTCACTATGCTGTCCCGCTTTACCACTCCACTCGTGCTAATCCAAGTTACTGGGCCCAGTTACCTAGGCCAAGCTACTCTAATAACGTAATTTGTACAACTAGTGCGCCAAGCGTCACTTTTCCCACGAACTCAGAATCAAGCAAATCTAGCGAGTGGGCAAAGTGATTTGCGTACAAGTTGCACACAATATTTTTCCTACAATCACATTTATTAATGAATGAAATACAGTAATTTATATACTAACCTAGTTATTTCATTGAAACTTTGAACAGAAAGAACTTACAATATGAATATAAATGGAAAAATCAGTTGAATGTATAATTAATTGAAAAATTTGAGCAATTTTGAATTATTATTACCTATATTATTATTAATTTGATCTTGGTTCATAATTCATAAAATAATACTTAATAGGTTAATTATTTCATAATTGATTAATTAAAATAAATATTGGAATATATAGTTCACTTAGTTTTGATTTAATTTTAAAAATTGTACACCAATAAGAAATTCACTATTGGGTTGAATTGTCAAAAAAAGTTGACAGGTCATAGGTAGCTTTGTTTGACATTTCGGTGCGGAAAAGTGCCCTAGCGTGTACTTTTCACATTACTTTTCCAACAGTTATCAAAAGAATTAAGAAAAGGCCTGCTTTATAAAAATTTGTGTTTTGCATAGTGGTTGTAGGGAAACTTAAGTTAAGATTCCGTTGTTTTCCATTATTGCTATTATTTACGATGCTTTTTCCATATCCGCTTATTTTTTGCGCATTATCAATTAACTAGTTTTTGAAGTAATAAGTTATTCGTCCCCGCTAAACCATTTGGGGTGTGGGCAATTCTTATGGGCTCGCTTCACTTACATACTATTGTGACGTTTTGCGCCTCAACTGTATGTTTTCCGTGTTGGACTCTTTTTGGATAGGTTAATTTTCGTAATGGGTTTGTGAAAAATTATTTCTGTCATAGTACATATGCTATAAAAGGACTTATTTATGTGATATGCCACTTCTATCGGTAAGTCCTCAAGAGTGTCTTATTTTTTTCACTTTCGTCTTTCAGCGGCTTGTGTGGCGGTACTACTAAGGATTAAGTGGGGAATGGGAAACAATACCAGCCTGGTTCAAACAGAACTGGCTGGTATCTCAATTGCCACAAGAGAACTAACCAGAAAAGGAATTTCTGGCAAAAACATAACAATCTGCACTGATAGTAGACAAGCCCTATCAGCCTTGAACAGACAACGTGTTACATCGGGGCTAGTACTAGAGTGCCACCAAGATTTCTAACGCCTCGGCAGATAACAATATTATCCTGAGGTGTGTTATAGGTCACGACAGGAGTAAAGGAAATCGCATTGCCGATTCTCCAGCTAGGGAAGCGGCTGGACTAAAAATTTCTGGACAGTGACAGGCCTAACGAATTCGACAATAGGGTACCAGCTTAAATTTTGCTATTGGTGAGAATTGACGCTTTATCAGGTCTCCTAAAACCTTGCATGCCTATTTTTTCGAAAAAAAATATGAACTTTACTTTTAAAACGACTTTAAAAATCATAAAATTTTACGTCATTTGTTTACGTTCTTCGAGTTCTTGTGAACTAATTTGTTTCTGAAAGCTTTAAAAATGGATAAAGCCGAAAAAAAACCTTGTATTCCAAGTATTGCATGGTTCCAGTGTGTAATCAAATCAACGTCTATTATATAAATAAAACATAGTTTAAATCGTACTTAAGATAATGCTTTAACTCCTCTTATTTCCTCTGCATTAAAGCAGCTGTTTGACTTCATAAATTCAAGCAGCATAAATGAGTCTACTTTGGGCAAGTTATCAGTTTGTGCTTTCACAAAACCTTCGCTAGCCATATCTTTACTCACAAAATATGGAAGAATTGTCATTGAACACTGAACTAATAAATAAAATATATTCTTCCAAAAGTTTCAAAATATCCTCGGAAATATCGAATATTTATGTCCACTTTCCACTTTACGTTGACTTTTAGAAATAAAAAAAAGCACACGTAATGGTCTCAAACCAACATATAAATGATATTTTTACGTCGATGGAGCAATTAATAGTTGATTAAAATAGAATATAAACACACAACTACACATAACCTAATGCAATACCGGCCATATTGACATAAGTAAACACAAAAGATATGACATCAAACGTATCATCGGTAGCGTTCGGAAATCCTCGGGCTGTGGTCGGTCAGTGCATTGAAATTTGAATTTTATTTTAAAATTTAGTAGTAATTTCCAATAGAAACTGGTATATTTCCTATTATTAGAAATTTTTGATATCATATTTACAATTATAAATTAATATTCTAGCAAAATATGAAATATGCGTGTACTCTATTGCGGAACTAGTCAAACGTTACACCCATGCTTAATCCCTTAAGAGATGGGATGGAATCAAGGGATGCAGTCTTGCCAGGATCACCCTGGGAAGTTGGCGCCGAAGAAATATTTGGCGATTACCAGGAAAAACCTACGTTTAACAGTAAGATTTCTGACTGGCCACTGTTAACTAAGGAAACACCTCCATACTATGGGGCAAGATGAAACTGTCAGGCATGTCTTATGCCAGTGTCCGGAGCTATCATCAATGAGAGAGTTTGTGTGTTCGGTGAGTCTTGGCCTACACCTACCAATATAAAAGATATAAAGGAAATGTCTCTTAGTGACCTGTCCACCTTCCTGGGAAGGACAGAATGAACGATGACCCAGGAGGACAATGGGTCACATGTGGCCTGAGTACTGTGAGCCAACATTCACTCTCCCTACTCTACGGAGATACAGATACCTCTTCATATTTTGAAGTATTGCGTTTTTTTCCTTATTATCTTCCCCCTACATGATCTCCAGTGTCTTGTGATTTTTGGTTGTTAATTATTACAAATGTATTGTCATCCAGCCTATAGGATATGAATAAAAATACCATAAAACTTCAATCGTCCTAGCTGTCTGCCAACTTAATAATTCACAAGTGTTGTTTAAGGTTTGTGTTACAATAATCGCTTTCTTAGAAATCAAGAGTTAAATAAAGACAATAATAATTGAATCTCCAATAAGAATATTTCATTAATTTTTTGTAATTCACCGCCATAATCTTGATTACAATTACAAAATATGAGCAACATTTACAATGTCCTCCTACATGCCATTTTCAGGAAATAATAACAATACTGCCAACTAAAGACAATATGAATTACCACTTCGAATGAATAATATACGAGAATTGTCTAATTTATCTCGACCAATTATCGACGCGGCTGGATTGCGCTATTTATTGTTCTTTTACTTATATAGGAAATCATGTACAAACATGCTAATAACGCACTGAATACAAGGAACTAGAGCCAACAATTTAGAAACTATGTAATGATTATAGTCAAAGCTGCTAAACTTACAATTTTTTTTATGGATAATTGAATCCGTTGTATACATTTACACAACCGTTATGTTTATTTTATACATCAAACCAATATTTTGTTTTCTAGGAAATATATTTCGTAATATTATTTCACACTGTGATTGAATTTACATTAAATAGTTATTTCTCTTCTTCCTTTATTGTAAACAACGCATTTTGAGACTGTTTTAAAGAAGACTCCATGATTAAATCTATCACTAACCAATTTTTCTTCCTTCTTATTGTTGTCGCTCTTCACTACATAACTTTCCGCGATAGTTGCAGATTGCCATCTGTCATGTCGCTTTAGAGCTAAGTTATCAACTTCACTCACTCACTCACTAATTGAAGAAATCGAGCTTTTCCCGACCGGCACTTTCCATTTTATATCGCCTGAAGTTCGAGGATTAAAATTCGTCTTGTAGGATCTACAATGTAATTTCCAACTATTTTGAAATAACAAACCCACTCATCGTCACCTTCAGTCACTGTAAATTTACGTGCCATTCCACTCTTAGAAGCAGGAATAGTAGCATAAATGATTTTCATTGCACTGAGTTCTCTAGAACGGCACGCTCCAGCAATTCCCATCATCATTACAAGCTTCATCATTGATCTGTATCTGTAAGAATTTGAAGGGTGGGTGACCCCCACAGCACTTAGGCCACAATTGGCCCATTGTGCATCCTTCCGAGGTTCAGACTTCCTTCTGGCTCGTCATCCAGCCGACTTGTTTGAAGTTGGCGATAACGTCGCCGGAAGTAAGCTCCCTCATGCTGGCTTGTGTTAGCCTGTACTCGCCGAATACGGAAAACCTAAATTGAGAGAGTGTCGGACATTCACAAAGAATGTGTTCGACAGTCTCATCTTCCTGTTTACATCCTCTACAGAGTGAAGTATCAGACAGACCCAGTCTGTAGAGGTGTTTTCGTAGGTGGTAGTGACCGGTTAGAATACCCGTGGCTATCCGAAGGTTCTGTCTGTTCATAGTCACGTATTTTTTGGCTACTTTGCTGTCCGGATACTTCAGCGGTTCCTTGGCAGGCCTACAACCTTCTGCATCGTCCCATCTACCCTTGAACTTATCAAGGGAGTGTTCCTTTATTAGGTCAATCATAGCCGACGCGCCGTCTGTCGGCGTCGGCGACGCCGACAGACCAATGAAAGTGCCAGGTCCCAAGAGTTTTTGGGAGGCTGCTTTCCTGGCTAGTGAGTCGGCAATGTGGTTACCTTTCGATTTACTGTGCCCCTTGATCCAGCCTAGAGTGACTTCGTTGTTGCTACAGGCTTCGATCAGGGACAGGTGACACTCCAGTACTTGGCCTGATGTGATACGTGGTCTGTTCAGGGCTAGTAGTGCTTGTCTACTATCCGTGAGGATGTGAATTTTATTACCTGTTTTTGTTTTGGTAATCTCTTTTGCGGCGATGTAGATAGCAGTGAGCTCTGTTTGAGCAACGCTGACATTACAGCCCATCGCCCATTTGATGTTTAGATTCAGAGATCTGGAGTAAATTCCACATCCTGAGCCCATATTGGTCTTAGAGCCATCCGTGAAGATGCGGAGTGCGCCTTCTTCTGATGTGTCTTGTGTGTTATATTTAATGATTACCTTGTAGGGCCTGTGGAAGGCATATTGTGGTGAGATTGCGTTCGTATTTGCCTGCAGCAGTGGGACCTCATTAAGTGCTCACGCCATAGGTTACGTCTCAATCTACCAGATCCTACGTCAGGTTGTATACTGGTAGAGCGTAAGCGTGTCATGGTCATCAAAATAACCTCCTTGATGTGTATGTCAAGGGGAGTGAGACCAAGAATCACCTCCATCGCTCTGGTTGGTGTGGTTCTCATGCCTCCTGTTGTATTGAGGCATGCTGTTCCCTGAATTTGATCCAGTTTACGGACGACTGTCAGCTGGTTTGCTTTAACTCCCCAGGCAATCGCGCCGTACGTTAGCATAGGTCTGATGATGGCAGTGTAGATCCAGGTAGTAACCCTGGGTGACATTCCCCAGGTACGGCCGATGGTTCTGCGACACTGTTCATAAGAAATGTATGCTTTTCTTACTTTGTTTTCTAGATGAGAGTTCCATGTTAACTTACTGTCAAATGTGACACCTAGATATTTCACCTCTGATGAGAACTTAAGTTCGTATTTATGAGCTTTGACACTTGATGTTTTGCATCATCATTGAATAAATGTCATGGGGGCTTCAGGAATTTATTTACATCTTCCCTTTCAAACAAATTTTTTTGGGTTTATATCCGTCATTTTTTATTAATGCTTGATGTTTATGATACTTGGCAATATCTATGTTTGTGTTTTTCCACACCCACATGTATATTATCCATTTCCTGCACAGTTTATAGAATGGAAATGTAAGCCATATCGATTAACTGAAGAATATATATGAAATCCACCAATCAGCATTTGCGTCTGGTACCCGTCAAGTCATCTGTTTTTCAATTTCAAAGAAACGTCAAAGTTAGTTTCCAAAAAAGTCTCTCCTAGGAGCACCGGATCAATAATATATATTTACAAAAATAATCTTAAATAAAATAATCCGTACAAATTAACAACAAATACTAAAAACAGAATAAAATGGAATTCAAAGGGACTCCTGACAGACGTCAGTTTTTATGAAATTTTGGAATACATTTGACGAGTCTAGCATATTCCTCGGTAGTCCAGTAGTAAGCATCCCAGACTCTCACGCGGTAGACCAGAGTTCAAATCCCCGTGACGAAGTTTTTTTTTAATTACAATTATATTTCTAAATAATTATTCTGCTCGATATTGATAACGACAATAGGTAGACGCTTGAAATATTTAGGAGAATATTCATTATTATAGATAATGGTACGGTACCCTTCGTGTGCGAGTCCAATTCGCAGCATCTACTTATAACAGCATCGCAGATTTAAAAAAGGAAACCGTAACATATACAAATTGTACATTTGAGAATTGTACATTTATCACAAAAAATCAGTGAAAATATAAAATTGAATTGGTAAAATTATAAATAAAATTGTTGAAAATTTTTTATTTGAAGTAATAGTTTAATAAAATGTTTTTTTTTTCTAGATTTTCCTTAGGTGTGTCGTAGAAAAAATATAGTGTTTTACTCGTGTGGATTGTCCATATCGAACTCGAACGATTGAGCACACACGTGCTCCAACTTCCTCCTCGTGTGATATGGCCATCATACCCACACTAGTTGCACAAATTACTATTTACATTTTCTTATTAACTGAACCCAAATACAGGTTTTATTATTTGAATTTTATTGATGGTTATAGAGAATTTTCGAAATAAATAAATTATAATATAAGCGATGGAGATATTAAGCTGATAAAATGCGGATAATATTTACTTTATTGATCTGTATCAAAGGTCTAGTAGAGGATTTGGCGATTTGCATACGATTTCAGATTATTAAATGTATTAAATTGAAATAATAAAAATAAATAATTTGTGTTGGATGTTTTTATCGAGTAATTTATTTTAGAAGGAATTCATATTCGAAAATAAATCATTTACGAGACAAGAAAGGAATCATGATGTATTGGATTTTTTACTTAAAAACCTTCATTATACCAATTTATTGGTATAGGTAACTGATTTCCGTTATTTTTAATTTTGTTTTCCATGAAAATTATGCGTTTGCGATTGAAATATTTGATTGTTTTTCGTGGTTTGAAGATACTTCGAAGCTAAACTTACTATATTATACTTCCTTACTCAAAACTAAAACTGACGATTGTTATCCATTCTTGAAGTGTTCCCAAAAAGATAGAGGTTACAGTGGTCTCAAAAGTGGATCATATAGTAACAATTTCTCTGCAAGATTGAAGAACTGACACTGCTAATTGGTACATATCGATTTGTCTTGGGCTGCTAAAGCTCATTGTCTGCCCTTCATTCATTCATTCATACGTTTGGTTTGGGCTCAACAGCCCAGGCACTTAAACTGAAACATTGTACCATTACCCATGTTATCTACCTACCTATCCAGAAGCTTCGTGTCTTCTATATAGGCCACCAGTTTACCTGGAGGAATCTTCAGTAGTTGTGATGGTTGAGTTATTTCCACTCCAAAGTGCTTCCGTCTGAGTCCTTGTAAGTTCTCACAGAAGCAGAGTATTTGAGTAGGTGTTTCATCGTAGAGTTCACATTTTCTGCACATAGGTTTACTAACTTTGCCCATTCTGTGCAGATGCTTCCTCGGGGTATAGTATCCAGTCACCAGGTCGGTAACTGTCTTCAAATTTCTCTTATCCAGTTTCAGCAGCCGAGAATTCCTTAACTAACTTATTCAGCAGACTCTTAGTACGGAGGTGTCATTGTGTGTCAGCCTCCATTTGAGTTGGTGCTACTTAACTAGCCAGTTCCCGACTTCCCCTCTTATGTAATCCTTTAGGATTCCACAAAACGGCTTCGGACCTGTGAAGGCTCCTTTAGAGCCTTGTGTGTGTGAGAGAGAGAGATGGTCTCGGACGGTGTCCATTAACCACAGAGAGTATAGGAAGTTTAGATATTAATCTGAAGGAAAAGTCTATATTTCCAGTTTAGCATCATTAACAAAACGTATAAATAGGCCAAAAATAACCTTTTCGTTTTTTGCCAGAAGTGAACATAAATTAACAGGCATGGGAAAGTTGTGGGCTATGAGAGAATCATAAAGTTCTGTTCTTTCTGTCAGTCGATCCTCACATGCAAAAAAAATATGATTGAGATCAGCTATTGATATATTATCGCAAGTACAAAAAGGTGTGTTGAAAATACCTTTTTTGTGTAGATGAGCCCGAAAACGTCCATGATTCACTTTTAAACGTGTGAGAATTCCCCGATGTCTTTCGTTAGAGCCTTCTTCTCATAACTTCTAGCTTGTCTGATATTCCATTCCCTGCAATCTCTTGCAATAATGTTAAGGGATTTTCTGCCCTTATGACACAATACATTATATTGTTTCTTATTATTATTATTATTGTGACAGTAAGATAATAGCTTATTTTTACGGTCTGTGAACAAATAATTTTGGAACTTTAGTTCTTTACGTCAGGTTAGGTTTGAGCGACCGGGGGTCGCGACGCAATAGATCTGACCGTTACGTTACGTTATGTTACGTTGCTTCGTTATGTGCCTTACTTGCGTGCGTGTGCTCTCTCCTGAGTCTCTCTCTCGTTTACAAAGCAGCGATTCATATGCTTCGGCCGGGAATCGAACCCGGGCCGCCCGCGTGGAAGACGAGCATTCTACCACTGAACCACCGATGCTACATTAAAATTCTATGCAAAGCTGGTATTCGCAGTGCTGGTGATCTACTCGAATTTGTTCGGATAAATTTTTACTATTATTTCCATTTTTTTTGGGCGATTGATCTTTTTTGTTTATTTACAGCATCGGTTGTCAGGACGGTAGGTTGTGTTAGCTGGTTTCTAAGTTTAACACGTCGGTAAGTGATTTACTTACCGTTCAGACGCCGAAAAGTAATAAATAGCATAAAAACAATTTCACCATAATGTAAAATATATTTTAAACTGATCGAGAAGTATAAATGTCACTTTTGACATTCCGTTCATTTCGAAGAAATTTAAATAATTTTTTTTTCGGAATTTATTTCAATACGACCGCGCAAAAAATGGTGTAAGCATCTCGAACGTTAAGGGTAATTACAACGTTTGCATGTAGATTCCTCTCGTAAAATTGGACAAAATGATATGAGGATTAAGCACATTTACTTTTCGAAATACAGGGTGTTGAAATTTTGAAAACTTGAATGTTTCAATTGGATAACTAAAATGGATGGATAAATTGATTTGACATTTGGCAGCTTGTTTTTAAATGTAAAAGGGCATATTTTCATAGAAATAGTAGTTTGTGCAACTAGTGTGGATTTGATTGCCATATCGCATGAGGACGAAGTTTGAGCACGACGCCGTAGGCATCAAGTGCGATATGGACAATCCATACGAGTCGAACAGCATGTTTTTTCTACGACCCACTTAAGAAAAAATCTAGAAACTAAAAATTTCTATAAACTGTAATATAACTTCAAATTAAAAATTTAACGATTCAATTTTATGTTTCCACTAATTTTTTGTGGTAAACGTACAGTTCTTGAATGTCCAATTTGTATAATGCTACGGTTTCCTTTTTAAATATACGATGCTGTTATAAGTAGATGCTGCCAGTCGCACTCTCTCATGAAGGGTACCGTACCATTATCTATAATAATTAATATTCTGCTAAATATTTCAAACGTCTACCTGTTGTCGTTATTAATATCAAGCAGAATAATTATTCAAAAATAAAATTAAGATTAAAAAAAAACTTATTCACGGGGAATCGAACTCGGGTCTACCGCGTGAGAGTCTGGTTTGCTTACTACTCGACCACCGAGGAATATGCAAATTGTTTATCTATAACGTCAGATGTATTACATAATTTTATAAAATCTGAGGTCCCCTTAAATACCCATTTTATTATGTTTCAAGTATTTTTTGTTAATTTGTACGGATTATTTCATATAATATTTTGGCATTTTCACAACTCGTGCGCAAAAGTATAACTTCACGCACTTGTATCATAAATAACTATTGTGCCAATCAACTATAATTAATACTACTGTATATTATTGTTAAATGAAATTTCATCCAGAGTAAAATAAATTCTTTTCCTACGACCACATAGGAAAGTGACATATATCGCACTGACTAGTTCTATGGAAAGTGACACCTTTATTCATACGCGTACGGAAAAAAATCTTATCCGTACGTGTGCGGATAAAAAAGCTGTCAAATTGAATGTTGAAATGCTAGTCTTTTTACTCCGCAAATTAATATGTATATGTGAAATGCTTATTTCCTAAGTTGATTTGTCCATATAATAATATAATATAATCTATTTATTTCATTTAAAATTAAAAAAAAATACCGAGCCCGAGCTCCAAGATACTAATAAGCGCTAAGGAAATATACACAACAGTTTATTTATTCTCCAAAATAAAATGTGTTTATATCGACATTTATTGGACTTTCATGTTATTAAAACAATAAATATCCGTTTTCAATTATTTGAACAATGAATCCTTAAAATAGCTAGTTAATACTTTCAATCTCCTACAGGTAGGCAACAAGTTAAATATTAATTCTAACTTTTTTATAAAGGTACTTTTTTCCATTGCATAAAAATCACAATTTTCTGGGCCAATTTCAAAGGTAAGTAATCAAAACCATATAAAGTATTTACAAATACACATATGTAAAACCTCTCACATCTACATAAAAAAGCAAGATTATACATGCCTAATTTGGTAAGAGTATATCGCGTGGTCGTAGGAAAAATAGTGTACATAACTTGTGCGAAAGTGATTTTTCACACTCGTGGGATTGTCTCACAAGGCTGCGCTCGTGAGACAATACTTCCCACTCGTGTGAAAAATGTCACTTTCCGCACACGTTACGTAATATACTAAATATTAATATGTGTATATTTATTCATTGATTCAAAAAATTTTTGCTTAAAAGAAACTAAAGTTCCTACCGTGTGTCCCGCGACACGTTCTACCTTCATTTTCTATTGGATTTTCCTTGAACAGATCTTGATCCCAGAATGATTAGGACTGTCATAATGATTACTGAGTAAACTAGATATTCATAAAATTACTATTACAACTTGATTTTAGATTAAGGTTGAATATAATGGTAGGTATAATGGAATTATGAAATCATTCTTATACTTATTTTACGCGATACATTATACTATTGTCAGCTTATCGAAAATCAATCTTACAAGCAATTACTTAACCTCAAACAATCTAATAAGGAACAATGAATAGCTTAAAGTGTTGTCGACTGTCAAACATTCCACCGAATAACAATAAAAAATTGAAATTGGTTAGCTGCTATAAATAATTTCGAAATCAGATATCGACAACATGAAGTAGGGTATTTATGCATAGTATTGTTTTGTCGTGGGAGTGAGAAATTCGAAAACATTGACCTGTCAAATTTTATAAACTAGACACATGACTCATTTCAAAATAAGCATATTTATATTCAAGTTTATTGTACAGTTTGTCCGTGAATAAATTCATTATTTCCTGAACCTAAGACTTAAAAAAACTGATTCATGTCAATTTTTTTTCAAGGTTATGCATCTTGCAACAAATTAATCCAAAATAATGTACTAACGTTTTCGACAATATTTTCAAATAATAAGTATCTTTTAAGCTAAAACTGACACCTAAGGTCCGCTTAACAGTTCGCAATACTTCTTAAAACATGAAAATTTCCTGATCGAAAGCATGTGCAGTTGAGGATCAATCCTGAAATGGTATCCCAGTTAACAATTTTGGTTGGCATCATACTGGCCCAATACATGCTTAACAGAAGTTGTCACTAGGGCAAAGCAGTGGCCAATGTAGGTCCAATGCCTTAGTGCCGTTATGTACCACATTGGTGCACTTCAGGACCAACGGCTGTATGCCAGAATACTGTATCGGTGGTTTTTGGGATCGTTCGCGCAAGTACTGTTTTTCTTCCGCGTTTCAGCTGTTTATAGTATTATTTTTGGGACTTCTTTGGACGGTATAAAAACTAACCTTTTGGAAGAAGTGATAGAGTTGATGTGTCTGTCCCAAATTCGAGTTTGCGCACAATACAGTACTTGAAACGATTCCAGAACGGCTCATAAAATAAATAGCAGTTGAATCAAACCTCGTTACGTGAATAAACCCCACACAACTATTTTCCCGTGGAGCGTAAGAGAGGCTCCACTCCATCTGATTTGACAGCGCGCATAACATTGAAAATTGAAGGTGAATCCATTAAACCATGGAATACCGCAAAAAATCTAGGATTAATATTGGATCCCAAATTGAAATATGATAAACATAAAAAGATATTTCAAAGTCGACAGTATCTGTCATTCAATGCAAAAAAAGTTTTGTGTGATGCGCTTGTACTAGCTAAATTTGACTACGGTGATGTTATTTATGGGCCTTGCTTAAATGTAGCTACCGCTAGGAGAATTCAAGTAGTGCAAAACTGTTGCTTGAGGCTGGTCTGTGGTATCAGAAGACGTCAGAGAATTTCCCACAAACTCAATACAGTCCAATTGCTCAGTATGGCCAAGAGACGATATCTTCATTCGGCTTGCTTATTCCATAGAATTATTAAAACTGGACAACCATCATATTTATTGAACAAAGTTTCCTTCCTTTCAAATATTCATAACCGTAATACCCGTTTCAACTATAGATTAATTGTCCCTCGTCATCGAACTGAACACTGAACAGTACAAAACTTCTTTTACGTATCAAATTGCAAAAGTTTACAACGAACTGCCTGAACTTGTCAAACAAAAAAAATCGATTGAATCATTCAAAATTGCTCTGAAATCAGTTTTGTTTCGCGACCAACTTATGAACATCGGTATGTAGTATTTATTTTGTGTATTTCTATGATATGATGTAGCTTTTCTTTGTTTTTATTGTTATTGTTTATTATTATTAATATTATCAGTTATTGTCGTTTGAATTGTGTTACCTTTTATCATCATTATCATTTTTATTTGTATCAGATTTTGCTAGAACTATGTTATAATATATTTATTCTTTGAATCACTCAAAGCCTAAGATGAAAAACAGAGACTGCCGTATCAATTTGGTTTGGTAGTCACCTGATCTTCGATGCGTTTTTTTTTCTCTTGCTCTTACTCTTTTTTACTTTTACTATCTTATTGTAAATGTTATGATGAGGAAAAAAATAAAAGACCTTTATTATTATTATTATTATTATTATTATTATTATATTTCTCTTCATTTTCATTCGACCCAGTCCCGTATGTATCCTAGGTAGAATGTCAGATTTAGCCATTGAATGCGGACTCTTTAACTAGCTCTCAATGTAATAAGAATAAATTGCTAAACGGTGAGGTAATAGCTTGCTGATGTTGTCAATTTAAATAATACTTTTGAAAGTGCAAATGTCGCGTAAAAATCGGCAATTAATTATATAAGTGATATTCGTAATTTATCCCTAATTAAATTGTCATGATTGTAATCTTTTAATAAAACAGAATTTATGCAGAATGTGGAATGAATATCTGATAAACGGATTATTAATTACTAGCATTATAACAGTGACATTTGTAGTTTGAGAAATACTAATTTTTCAGATTAGATTAATCCTAGAAAAAGTATGTAAATTACTTCAACCTTGATGGTTTTCAAAGATATCGATGGAATGCAATTATTTTAAGACATAATTACGGTCCAAATAATATGAGCGAATGTTCCGTTTCATTAAAGCTTCCAGTAGATTTTAGTATTTTCATCTATTATTTTTTATTTGCACAAAACCAAAAGGCCAGTCAACTGTCATAAAAATTATAATTCGTAATACAGTGCTGCTAGACAAAAATAAAGAAAACGCTGCATCCAAACTTCAGACAAACCCTTGTCAAATAAGTTAAAAAAAGTTTTTGACGCCTTAACCATAGATTACATTCATCAGCTTCCAAATTAAAGTTACCTATCTTGAAGACTAGAGCTGAAAGCACCTAAAGACATTTTCAAAGTAGTAGAGTTTGATCGTTGGATCTTTAATAAATTTTCAAATATATCATTATGTTACTTTTGCTTTTAATTATCTCCCAATCTTGGTAAGTCACGTACACTGAAAATTACAAGTATCCTTGTGAACAGAATCAATACCGAGCATGTTCCATAGATGGTCGTAGACAGAATGACGGGAAATTGATTGGTTGCCTTATTAAAAACAAAAGATATTTCACAACGAAGATAAGAATTTTTTGTTACGTTCAGATAACGTGGTCGTCACGTCGTGATAATATTATTTACTAGGTACATGCTCGACCCGTAAATATTGCCTTCCTCGTTTCACATGCTATTGAGGTTAGTTACTATTAATTTATACGAATTGGGTTGAGAAAAGTCAGATATTTCTCGTCCTTAACAATGGTATTTAAGGTACAATCTCAGGAAAAAAAGTATAATGTGACATTTTTTTATCAGAGTCAATGCATGGAGATGAATTTGACGAGGTATGAAGGTATGACATTAAAACAGTCAAAATCTCTTGATTACTCAAGTGCTTCCACGTATTTTCGGATAACACTGATTAGTTGGACTTTGTGAAATTTTTTTTGTGTTTCACAATATTCTCAACATGACGGAAGATACAAACAAGCATAGAATAAGTGGAACATTATTTCCAGACACAGAAGGATTTATGATGGCAATTTAAGACCAAGTGATTAATACCAACAATCACAAGAAATTTCTCATAACAAATCCAAACATCGCTTCGGACAAGTGCAGAAGGTGTCAACAAACAACAGAGACGATACAACACATTATACGTCGGGATATTCAGGCTTGATTACCTACGCAGCCACAATCAACTTTGCAGCATCATCTATCAGAAGTTGGCCGACAAACTTGGATTAGTTAAAACCTACGTCCTACAAGTCCTTACAAGTACCATCCGCATTCGGTGTTAGAGAATGCTGATTTTATACTATACTATAGGTCAATTATCACCGATAGACGAGTGACGAATAACCGTCCTGATATTGTAGTTGTGGATAAAAAAGCTAACTCTGTTCTTCTGGTGGATGTTGTTAATAACAATATTTTAGACAAATGCATCTACGGTACTAATTCCCAAAACTCTACAAGGCAGCCTCGCCAAACTAGGTCTTCACAAAAATACATACATCGATCTGCAGAAGGCTGTCATTTTAAATACCTGTCACACTGTCCGTAAATTTCTAAATATGCGACTCCTGAGCCTAATCCTATTTGCGTTTACACATGCTCGGGATAGATGGAACGGTGGTGCGAGAAAACACAAAGAAAGCGGAAGAGGTCACGAAAATGCTGAGGGACATGGAAATAAGGAAGACACTCCAAGAAGAAAGGGACCAAGCCAAAAAAGAAGCAGTAGAAGCGAAAAAAGCCGCTGAAGAGATGAAGAAAACCATCCAGCGCATGGAAGAGGAGATGACAGGCCTAAGAAAAGCCATGGAGAACATGACAAAGGCGATGCAAGAGGAGAAGAGAAGCCGAAGCCGCTCAGAAAGCGTCCGCAGAAAGACGCAAAGGACAGAACCCCCAAGAAAAGACGAAGACAGTGAAGAAGAGGAGATGGATTTCACGGAAGTGATATTTATCAGGAATATACAGAAAAAAGAAGCCGCCGCCCGGAGGAAAGCCAACGTGGAAACGATGGACGAGGCCATCTGCGAAAACAAGAAGACGACGACGCACCGACCACCACCCGTCATTCTGCCACTGGAGCTCCGTAAGAAAAGAAAAGAAGAACCACCGAGGTTACACGGCCAAAGAGAAGACGGCTCGCCCCCAGCTGCTAGCCTTTTTAGCTAGGGACGAGCTGTATGCCGAAAAGCGAACTACGATGATGAGACCCATCGGATAAGATGGGGGGAAGTGGTGGAAGTCCTCCCCGGAGATGTACCTTGCTTAGAGAGGAACATCTTGGGTGGGACGGGCTCATCTAGGTTGTGTGTGTGTGAAAGATGAACCAGCAAGAGCTGAGCAAGTGTATACTTGAGATGATAATAATAATAATAATAATAATAAAAATATTACGTGTAATTGTAGCTTTATACAGGCAAGCTAATCTGCAAATAAAAAGTGCTGATGGTTTAACTAAAGCATACCCGGTAACGACAGGAGTTTTGCAAGGAGAACCTTTAAGTCCCCTGCTTTTCGCCTTGTTCATTGCCGATTTTGAAAAAAAATTTTATGATCATGGTGCTCAGGGTGTGAACATTGACGATAAGATCGATGTATTGTGTTTGATGTATGCAGATGATCTGGTTATCCTGGCACAGTCCGAAATTGATGTAGCGAAAAAATTGAATATCTTACAAAAGTACACTGCATTGAACAACTTGACTGTTAATTTGAAGGAAACTAAAATAATCCAGTTTAGCCGTGGAGGTTTTCGTCACTATAAACGTAATTTTTTTTCAATAATGAATTAGTGTCTATGACGAATAAGTATGTTTACTTGGGTGTGACATTTACCTCGAGTGGGCTATTCAATGAAATGGCCACAGTTATCTGTGAAAAGGGTAAACAGGCTGTAGCAGCTATTCTTCCCATAATGGCTAAGGCTAAAATCAATACTTGGTGCCCGAGAATTAAACTGTTTAAATCATTGGCTCTTAGTACGATGTTCAATTGTGTTTCTGTCTGGGGACTTAAATATTTAGAAATTCTTGAAAGAGTGCAACTATATTTTTTAAAAAGAATACTTTTAATATCTTTTAATACACCTGATGCTATTGTTCGAGTAGAAACGGGAAGAGTAAAATTGGCTTACAATGTTTTTAAATGTTCACTCAACTGGCTCCATAAACTGTCTCAGATGGAAAATGATCGTTACCCAAAGTTGTGCTATAACCAACAATTAAAACTAATTGACTCATGTGATACCAAGTACAACTGGTCAAGGCAAATGAGACAGTTTTTCATTGATTTGAATGTATTAAATTACTGGAATAACTTTTCATCTTTCAATTTTTCTTCCTTAAATAAAGATGTTCTAGCTAAATATTACACACATTTGCACAAGGTGGATGTTAATATTGTGTCTAGGTATTCTCATATGTCTTTATACAGTGTTTTTAATGTTTCTGAAGCACCGAGTCCATATTTACAAAAAAAGTTACCTATCCAAGTCACACGCACTCTGGCCCAACTACGTATGGCTAATAATTATAAAATTAAATTTACCTTTAACGGTATTGTTTATTATATTGACCCGAAATTAGTTTGCTCTATATGTAACAATCGAGAAAAGGAAACTCTTCTACATGTTGTATTTGAGTGTCCCATAAATACTGTAATGAAGCGCAATGCCCCTTGTTTACAGAATGTAGATGCTTTAATTAACGCTTTGCAAAATATTACAAATGATGATGCTATGGTAATTAGCCAATACATCTGGAATATACTCAAATTAGGATGCTTCATATTGAATGAATGAGTTTTTATTTTTATTTTTTTTTTTCTTAGCCCAGTAGTCTAATTAGATTATTTCACAATATTAATGTTATTGTATATATGTAGCCACTCGTTGCTATAAGCAAGTTCTTGAAAGCAATAAATAAATAATAATAATAAATAATAATAAGACCAAGTAATTAATACAAACAATTACAAGAAATTTGTCATAAAAGATCTAAACATCGTGTCGAACAAGTGCAGAAGGTGTCAGCAAACAACATTGACGATACAACATATTACGTACAATACATTACAAATAAATAAGAATATAGTATATAAAAAAACCACAAATGATACCTTCTTTGAAAAGTATCTAAATATAAAATAAATATAATCCTAACACCTTTATTTAGCTAGTTATTAAAATATATAATGGACAATACATGGGCTATTTGTTGTAGATTTTCCAATTTTCTTCCAGAAAGCGTTATATGTGTCATTTTTGTTAAATTATTTTGTATAATGTTATATAATTTTAGTGCATATTAGAAATAGCATCTTTCAGTACCTAACTGTTTTTAGTATTAGTGATAGGTACAACACAACATACTTTTGCTTCCAAATGTAAAGCGGTCAGTAGAATATCAATAACTTTTTGAATATATAAGTTTTATAAATACTTTTTGGGTAACTTCTAGAGATTATAAATTACAATAAAGTTGGATGTTCAGAAACATAATATAGGATTTTAATTGAAAAGATTTAGTTAATTTCAATTGAATAGTAGAATATTGGCGCACCCTGTATATTGAAAACCATTATATAGACAAATAATAAATTATGGTTACTGATTATTGTAATATATCAAAAATATAGATGAATTGCAATATTTCAAATGTATTTTTTGATAGCTCAATGCTATTTTAACGTAAGCAAAGCCGAGTAATTACAACTAAAATTAGTAGTAAGCAACATGTAATTAAACAGAAAATTGTGTTTAATAACTTAACACACGTAAATAACCTATAATTGTTAATTGTAATCAGTAGTTAATTTGAAATAAATACTATTCTAATGGCCTTTCCTGTCATCCTCATTTTTGATGGTGGAGTGTTTCCGATTCCAATTTAACCAATCACACGCTTCGGTAGATGCGCTTTTTAATCACATCCAATTGTTTTGTAAATTGTCGCTTCTCAATTTGATGCTATTTAGGTCTACATTTGTTGTTTCTTCATTGATTAAAATTTATTGTACTACAGGAAAAACAAACTTGTCATATTTCTAGTTATTGTTAGACAAAGCAATATAAATATATACAGTGACTATGCACCCCAAGAGGGGTTTAGTCGCCGGAGCGGCTTTTTAGATCCAGATTTTTTGGGGGGATCGGGCCCCATTTCCAAGTTTTCAAATCAATTTAATTATATTCCTCCACTGTTTCCTGTCGGCTGTTTTCGCCTTCCAGTTTCGGATACCTAGACAGTTTATGTCATCTATAACCTCCTGTAGCCACGTTGATTTTGGCCTCCCTCTTTTTCTTTCGCCACTTGGCTTCGCACATCGCATAAAGTGTGCTATTTGGGCCTGCTTTCCACACATGTCCCATTTTAAGCTTTGCTCTTTTATTACACTTATGATGTCCCTCTGGATGTCTCCTCCCAGTTCTTCATTTGTTCTTTCCCTATATTCATTTTGAGCTATTTTCCTGGGTCCTAACATGACTCTTAGTATTTTTCGTTCAAAAATTGTTAGGTCTCTTGTTGTTTCTTGGTCATTATCATAACTTCAGCTCCATACGTTATTGTTGGTCTAATTACTGTCTTATAAATTTTCATATTGGTATTTTTGACTAGAAATTAACTTCTTAATAAATTTGTATTTGCCTGGAAGACTCTGTTTGCTGCCATTATTTTCTCCTTAATTTCCATTTCCCCCTCCCCATTGTGGCTTATTGTAACTCTTAAATATTTCATTTTATCAATTTCTTCAAATTTGAAGTTACCCTTGCTATTATTATTGTTCATTAGGTGTTTGTCATTATTATTTTTTTCTTTTCATTTATTTTAAGGCCAATTTTTTTACCTGCTTCCACAATTTCTTGAAACATTTTTTTCATAATTTCTCTGTTTTTTGCTACTAAGACTAAATCATCCGCATAAGCTATCAATTGTCCACCTCTTGTCCTTATGTTTCCTTTGTCTACGTTTCTGACTACATATTCCAGCGCCAGATTAAATAGAGTTGTTGACAGAGAATCTCCTTGTCTGACTCCTTTGTAATCTCGAATACAGCAATAGAGCATCAAAATATTGAGGTTTTGACAAAAATCCTAGTAGAAAACGGAGTGAACCTGATATATTCTCTACTCGCAAATATTATTTTCCAAAATTTCATATCCATGTGACAATTACTTTTGTTTTTATTGCAATTGAAATTTTTTAATGAAATATCTTGCAATAGGTCTGGATGCGTTATAGATAGTCCAATTTTTAATTTGAAAGCGGTTTTGAAAAGTACATGAATGGAGCAAAAAAATGTATATCTTAGATTTGTGATAAAATGCTTCGAAGTAGGTCAAAAACGTTAGGAAATACGGCGGAAAATAACAGAGCGCTGCCGCGCGTCATAATATGTACTTTTTGCATTTGATGATTCGATTTACTCAATCGTCCTCGGTACATAGGTAAATAACTTATGGTAAAATTTGAATATACGAAATTTATACCATAATAATGCCTTTAAATGAAATTAACCAGTTTTCGCTCAGTAAGAGGAAATCAATATTTTAAAACGGCAATTTAACAGCCCTCTTCAAAATATCCACTGTTGCGTGTATCACCTATTAGAATGCGAATAGTTGATCGTTGATTACGATGGGATATGGTAACCGTTTTGGGAAATTAAACAGAAATATCCGGTTAATCGAATTTATTACACCGGAAATTAGGTCGTTAGAACGTTAAAAGATATTTATAAACGCATTATGTGTGTCGGTAATTGCTCAAACTTGTTGCTCCAATGATTCTGCCCTTCTATTTAACCTTCTTCTTTGTCCTCCCATTTCTATCAATTATTTATTTAGTAATTTAGTTGACTATGTCGATGGCGCAGCGGAACTTATTGTCATGAACCTTAGTTGTATGAATGTAATACACTTCGATTATTCGTAACATAAAAAATAATAATTCAGTAACTTTTATTATTAGTTATCACTTCACTTGTTCACTTTCTGATTTATATTCGTGTATCGCCTATACGTGGTTACAAATACTAATACTCACAGAAAGGGAGATAATTATTCTACAAGCCTGTATTTTTGGAATAATAAGTTATTTCTCTTATTTATATTAAAATGATCTTGACAACAATAATGATTTTGTTGAAGTTTTTACAAAATGCATTTCTAGCAATTTCAAACACAATTTATCTATTTTCATATCTGTTTTCGGTACAATAATAGGAATTTTGATGTTATGTATGATGATCTAGTGCTGGCATTTATTTGTGTTGTATTGCAATTTTCCTTTGTTGGGTTCTACTTGTTGGAGTTTGGATGTTTTTTGTTTCCATTCAGTATCCCAATTATTAAGTATGTGGCAGCGAAAATAAGGTTTAAAATCTGATGCAGACGTGTTGTATGTTCGGTTGGTTTGCTGTGTTACGGGAGTATTTTTCTGCTGTTTGGTTCCCTTTTAATTCCGTATAATGTGGGACCCATAGGAAAGCAATCTTTTTCTTCAGATGACTTAAGTTGTGCAGCTAGTTTTGACGTATAAAGCAATTGGTTATTGGAGCTGTCAAAAAATTTTCGGTACAATAATAGGAATTTTGATGTATGTGATGATGATCTAGTGCTGGCGTTTATTTGTGTTGTATAGCAATTTTCCTTTGTTGGGTTCTACTTGTTGGAGTTTGGATGTTTTTTGTTTCCATTCAGTATCCCAATTATTAAGTATGTGGCAGCGAAAATAAGGTTTAAAATCTGATGCAGTCGTGTTGTATGTTCGGTTAGTTTGCTATGTTACGGGAGTATTTTTCTGCTGTTTGGTTCCCTTTTAATTCCGTATAATGTGGGACCCATAGGAAAGCAATCTTTTTCTTCAGATGACTTAAGTTGTGCAGCTAGTTTTGACGTATAAAGCAATTGGATTTTTTGAGTTGTTTTGGTTAATAAAGCAACAGCAGCATTTTTTCTACCATTAGTTCATTTTTTATTTTTTAGTTATGGTTGGGAATGTTTCTAAGTGTGCCACATGGTCCTTTGCCTGTTAATTTAGTACAGTGTAATTCTTCAATAATTAGATCTTCTAACAATTTCACCCTCCCCAAGATTTTGGCTCTAATGTGACGTTGTATAAGTTTTCTTGTTCTTCTCAGCAAGGCCTTTAATTTGATATAGTCAAATGCAGTCTTATCCAAATAAAATCCGTAAGATGAATAAGACAGACTTATGCAATTTTGACGGGAGAAAAAAGGATATGTACCTATTTAATGTCCAGCGACTCTAAAAAGTCTTTCTCCAGCGAAGTTTTTATTTAAATGTCAGTTTTGTGACTTAGACAATTCAAAGTGACAATATGAATAATAAGAAGCAATTTTCCGGTACTTTGCATCCTCAAGCAAAAAAAAATGGTACTTAGTCTGATAGATTATTTCAAGAATGAATAAAAAAGTGGAAATTCGTCAACCAGTGTGCAGGAAACATCAACCGTCATTATTTTCTCCGGATATATTTGTAATCTCACATTTTGGTAACCTCTGTGTCTTCTGATTTAATACATAATATGGTTAGTGACCTTTGAACCCGCACGATAAGAGCGCTTTTGACTATTGGGCAGAGTAGAATTCAATGAGACCTCTGGCGGAAAAAATTGTAACTGTCGCAACGAGTAAAATAATTCGTTTTGCATTGCTTTTGTATTATATGCAAGTCAACGTAATTACCGTGAATTCGTAATTTATTTGTTTCATTTTGTGTCAGTGAAAAGTTTAAAACTGTGTTTTTCTATTTAACTCAACTGTCATCTATTCTGAGGTAATATTCTTATATAATCAGAGATATTATGGAAGAGGTTATGCTATTCTATTTGTTGTTTCCATTGCAGATCAAAGAGAAAATAAGTCGGTGTATTAAAGATTTAAAATATTACCCAAATCAAACCTACCTTACCTGCAACTTTTGTAGATATAATTGTATCAAAAATAAAATAAAAAGACGAAATCAGATCTAAAACTGAACAGTTAATTGAACGCTTGTTGTACTTTTCACTCAATACAAACCTACCTTCCCTGCAACTTTTGTAGATATAATGATATCAAAAATAAAATAAAAACACGAACTCAAGCCTAAAACTAAACAGTTAATTGATAATTGAACGCTTGTTGTTCTTTTCACAAATATCAACCATACCTATTACTCCAAAAATAAAAATATTAGGAGTCAAAATTTTGTTTAACAACACAAAATACTAAAGCACAGTCAAAGAAAAAGCAAAATTTTTACAAAACACTCACTGAAAATAACTAAAACGGCAAAATAAAACCACTTAAATATCAAAGGGCTTATACGGCAGCTGATTTGTTTTACTCGTTGCTAAGATGACATTGACATTTCAGTGCGCCATCTATCGAATTCTACTTTTCCCAATACACATACTGTGGTCGTGCAGAAAAAAAGTTTTGCCATCTTGTATGATTCGCCATATTAGAATTAGAATGACGTTACTAAATCTCATGTTCCCATATTCACTTACATTTGAGAAAA
>CAJUYI010002747.1:0-28515 GCA_910591695.1 Galerucella pusilla | reverse complement strand
CTTCATGAGATTGATGTTATAAATAGCAGAACTCATGGCTTCTTAGCATTATTTTCAGGGGATACTGGTGAAATAAAACCTGAAGTAAGAGAGCAGATAAATGGAAAAGTAGCAGAATGGAGAGAAGAAGGAAAGGCAGAAATTATACCAGGAGTTCTATTTATAGATGAAGTACACATGTTAGATATTGAATGTTTTTCTTTTTTGAATAGGGCACTTGAAAATGAAATGTCACCAATAATTATAATGGCTACAAATAGAGGCATAACTAAAATTAGAGGAACTACATACAAATCACCTCATGGTATACCTTTAGACTTGTTAGATAGAACAATTATTGTTCCAACTCAGCCCTACGATGAGAAAGAATTGAGGGAAATATTGAGCATTCGTTGCGAAGAAGAAGATTGTCAAATGTCAGACAATGCTTTAACTGTACTAACAAGAATTTGCAAAGAAACATCTCTACGTTATGGTATACAATTGATAATGACTTCCAGTTTAATAGCTAGAAAACGTAAGGCACATGAAATTGATGTTGAAGATATTAAAAGAGCCTATCAATTATTTTTTGATGAAGGAAGATCTGTCCAATTCTTGAGAGAGTATCAGCAAGAATTTATGTTCAATGAAATAAATGATAAAAATGATATGGAGGTTGAAACAAACTAATTACCTACTATTAATATTCCTTTTGTACTTTGTTGATTTTTAATACACTAATATAAGTAATGCCTATAGTTTTTTAAACCTAATTTTTTAATACAAATAACTAATCAAAGACAATATAAAACACTGTTCTTTATCTATGTAACTAATCCTAAACATCTTTAATTCTTTAGTTTCCTGTGATCTTTTATTTTTACTATGATGTTGATTTTCCAATTTTAGCACAGATTGTAAAGAGAATAATAATCTGTGGTTTTAGGTAGGTGATCTATGGTTTTAAATGTACTGAGTACTACCATAGAATAGCCTACTCACTTAGAGGAGTCATTTCTATAAAACAAAGGTGTCACTTCTGTGTTTTATCAGTGCTTCTCTTCGGACTTGTTGTGTTGGGATCAAAAATCATTTAACTACTATAATAACTAATCTTGAGAAAGGTAGCTGGATCGCTACCGAAATGTCGAAATAAAAAATATAAAAACATTATTGTGGTTTGATCATGGCCACCTGTAACACAGTGTTGTAGGTGGCCATGGTTTGTTTCCCAAAAATAAGGATAAAAAAAGATTAGCTGGTTATTATAGAGTGGAATGAAGTTTACATCGAAAAAGAAGAACTTGTGATAAATGTCAAATCTGTCAATGCTCTTGTCATAAGAAGACAGCATCAAAATAAAGAGTTTTGGGAGTGTTTCTTATTTTATTTAATCCAAAAACATCCATTTCAATAATTAATATTACAAATAAGAAACCGTAATTTACTAAATATGACAGCCCCAGCAGCCGGTGGAGATGCCAATAAAGGAAGAACAATCGCTTACAAAGATAAAAGTAAACCCGCCGATGTCAGAACCAGTAATATAAATGCCGCAAAAGGTATAATTTCAAAATAGTGTATCGATTATGTCTTTTCACAAGCTTATATAAAATTTTACATATTCTTTATTGTGTTATAATCGAATGTTTTGGTTTTTTCATTATTTTTATAACTTTAAATTCTGTTTGAACTTTCAGCTGTTTGCGATGCAATTCGTACAAGTCTTGGTCCTCGAGGAATGGATAAAATGGTATGTCAATTTGTCTATTGAATATTGGATTTTATAATTTATAACCGATTTTCAGATCCAAGCAGGAAACGGGGAAGTGACTATTACTAACGATGGAGCTACTATTTTGAAACAAATTAATGTCATACATCCTGCCGCTAAAATGGTTGGTATAAACTAATACAGATCAGTTTTATGTAATCTATTGAAATTTAATTGTAGTTGGTTGAATTATCAAGAGCTCAAGATGTAGAAGCTGGAGATGGTACTACATCTGTAGTAGTTATTGCTGGAGCATTATTAGATGCTGCTGAAAAATTATTGCACAGGGGTATTCATCCTACAGCTATTTCGGAATCTTTTCAAAGGGCGTCATTATTAGCAGTGGATGTAAATATTCCTTTTATATATTTGTATATATATATACAGTATTTATTGCATAGGCATATAAAAAATAGCATTATATTAATTTTTTAGATTTTAACGAAGATTTCCACTCCCATAGAAATTACAAATAGAGAACTGCTAATCAAAAGTGCATCTACCTCTTTGAATTCAAAAGTTGTTTCCCAACAATCTAGTTTACTAGGACCTCTAGCTGTTGATGCTGTACTTAGAGTTGTTGAACCAGGTAAGCAATTAATTATTGTTGGATTGTTCCATCCACAATAATTTATATATTGGAATATTTTGTAAATCATATTTCTTATCTATTTATTCTAGGTAGAGAACAAGCTTGCAACTTATCTGACATAAAGGTAATTAAACAGATTGGTGGCACCGTAGAAGATACTGAATTAGTAGAAGGCATTGTTTTTCCTCAAAGATCATCTAATGTTTCTGGGCCAAAGAGAGTTGAGAAAGCTAAAATTGGTTTTATCCAATTTTGTATTTCACCACCCAAAACTGATATGGATCATAATGTGATTGTATCAGATTATGCTGCTATGGACAGAGTATTGAAAGAAGAGAGGGCATATATATTAAATATTGTCAAACAAATAAAAAAAGCAGGCTGCAATGTTCTTCTAGTAAGTATAACTTTATAATCATATTATCTAAAACTATTATTAAAATTTCTGCATTATATAAAATTGGAGTAAGATTTAACTGTCCCAATGCCTGGGACTAAAAAATGGTAGGGCCCACTTAAGGAATTTAAAATCCTGGAAAAACTTGGGTGATTCAATTTTTAGTTGGTTTTGATAATAATAATAATATATGATAATATTTTCCATTTAATTGAAAAATAATTTTAATTTTTTCAATAAAATAACATGTTCAACAGACTGAACAAAAGAATACATACATCTGTAATAACATCTAGATTGAAATCAAACAATTTAAAATTATGTTCGTGTATAAAGGATCCATTAGTAGGCAAATGACTTGATTATTTTGATTTATTTATTTTAGGTTCAGAAATCAATTTTGAGAGATGCTGTATCTGATCTAGCTTTGCACTTTTTGGATAAAATCAAATGTATGGTTATTAAGGATATTGAAAGAGAAGATGTTGAGTTTGTTTGTAAATCATTGGGTTGCCGTCCAATAGCATCTTTGGATCATTTTGTTGCAGACAATTTAGTTACTGCTGATTTGGTAGAAGAAGTGGGTGCAGCTGGAAATAGAATGGTGAAAATAACAGGTTTGTATTGACACCATTATATAAGTAATCATATTGCACCTTTGGAGAAACACTGACAGACTTACAAATTCATTAATTGTAGTCAAAGTAAAATAAAATGTACAAGACGAACACCAAAATTTATAAAAATTCAATTAGTTCCAATGATTTTTGGTAAGCCTTCACTAAAATGACCTAACTAACTTGACCTAAAAAAATGTAGATGTTTGATGGGGATAGCAAATATTTAAATAATGCAGTCTCAACCTAATCTAGTTGTTCGTTTCATTTGACTTTGACTGTACAGTAAGGTTTTTAAAAAAAAATTTTGTTTTTAGCAGTATATAGGATAAGTTATAAAAAGTTAGCTTTTAAACTGCAAATTGTTAGTTCATGTGTATATTATATAAAAAAATGGATATTTTTGTTTTTCTTTTGAAATGACATCTTGAAACCAAGAAATTTTGGAAAAATTTACAAATGTGTTATTGTTCCTCATTTCCTGAATTACAATAAAAAGAAAGGGCATTGAAAGACAAATTTATAAGTGAAAAATATAAGTGTTATTCAACTTGATTAGGTCTTCTTATTTTCTACCAGGAATAGGAAATTTTAAGTGTATGCTTGCTTCAGTTGTGTTTTTTTTTTCTTATTGAACAAGTGCCAAGTGTTATTTTTACTGACATCCATTCCACACCATAACTAGTTTTGTAATAGTTAGTATCAGCTCTTAGGTTAGGTTAGGTTCTATGTGAGTGGGGCCTTCTCGCCACCTCCACTCCGACCTTCGTTAGGTCTATTGTTGCTCACCCCTAGGGATTACAATTCACCCCACAATCCTGTGCTTCTGATGAAGTCCATGGTTGTATTTGGTGATACTTTTTTGAAGTCATTTGGCTCTAAGGTACTAAAACCGAATATATTATACCTTACCCTTCCCAAGGCTGGGCATGAGCATAGTCTACTCTCTGCAGCTTTGTCCTCCAAATTACAAAACCTACAGTCCGAGGCCTGAACCAGACTCATCTTCTTTAGGTGGTAATTTAGTCTACAATGTCCTGTAAGCAGTCCCGTCAGAATGTGTAGGTTTGTTCTGCTCCATTCCAGGATCTGCTTATTTTTTGTACTCGAAGGGTAGTATATGAACGCCTTCGAGTGAGAGAGCCCCGGTATGTCTGCCCAGTACGTGTGGGTTTTCCTCTCCGCCCAGTAGCTAGTATCAGCTCTTAGTGACCATGCTGCCCATTTAGCGCATACGAGACGAGTTTCAATTTTGTCTATTTTGTACTAGTAGAGTTGAGCTTTAAGAATAATTTGACAGTATCAACTCATTTTTAAAAATGTTTGCAATTGGTCACTGTTTATCCAAAGGTGCGAATCATATTAGAATATTTTCCTAAGACATTTTATGGAATGATGAAAAAAGATAATTATTTATCTGCTATTGTCACATTTACTTATTCAATAATAATTGATACATTTGATAAGGAGGCTGTTTTTAGTGAGAACAAAAGTGATTCTTCTGCGTGAGTGTGGTATTAGCTCTTATGATATATGCTTTTTGCTCACCTCATTTTTTTTACTTATTTCTCATTCAAGTTGGTTTGACTTTCTTATGCACATCTTGTTTTCAATAAAGTCTGTTGGTTCTTACCACATACTTAGTCTATAGGCCTGTTCTCACAAGCATCATAGACAGTCTTTGACAATCCCGAGAACACTTTAGCGTCTTTGCGCCGATTCCGGATTGTCAAAGACTGTCTGTGATGCTTGTGAGAACAGACCTTATATTGATGTCTTCACCACTCCACACATTGTCACATTGCCATCATCTCAGCTGTTGTTGCCGACCACCTGCATTCCATAACATTTTGAAGATATATTTTGTTGTATGTCTGCTTTCTATAACATTTTTCACGTTGCCTCACACCATTGTTATATTATTATACTCTTTAATTTGATGTAGTTTTAATGTTTTTAAAATTCATTTTTTCATAGGTGCTCAGAATGCTGGTCACACAGTAACCCTGCTGGTACGGGGCTCGAATAAATTGGTACTTGATGAGGCAGATAGATCTCTACATGATGCTCTTTGTGTAATCCGTTGTCTTGTTCGTAAGAAGGCACTTATTGCTGGTGGAGGAGCTCCAGAAATTGAAGTTGCTCTTAAATTAGCTGCCATGGCTGATAAGTTGGAAGGAATTGATGCTATTTGCACCAGAGCATATGCCAATGCTTTGGAAATCATACCGTTTACTTTAGCCGAAAATGCAGGATTAAACCCTATACAGGTATGTATGTATTTTAGGGTGACATTTACTGAGACAACCCTGTAAGGGTAATAAATAAACTTAATTTTAAAAACATTTTCATTGGCTCTGTCCTACCCCAGTACTATTAACTCTTAGTCTTAGGTATAACTAAAAAATAGAAAAGGAAGTTGAAGGGCGATTTTTATCTGTGTACCCAATTTTGTTTCATTCCATCATACCTAATCTTATCTATGTCAATGAAAATGTTCTGTATATCACAATATTTATAGAAAATATATAAACGTAAGTGATTTACGAGTTTTACATTTATGATTTTTATTTTCAGACAGTCACTGAATTGAGAAATAGACACGCAAAAGGAGAAACTTCTGCTGGAATTAATGTTCGTAAAGGCGCAATTACTGATATTCTTGAAGAGAATGTTGTCCAACCGCTTTTAGTCAGTACTTCTGCTTTAAGTTTTGCCACAGAAACCGTCAGATCCATATTGAAAATTGATGATATTGTAAGTACTATTTACTATGTTTTGTTTAATCTTTGAGCTAGATTCTGTTGTTCCCGAACTGACTAATTTATATTGGTTTTTCATTGTTAATGTTCTTGACATTTTGATTGTTCACAAAGGTGATGTATGTCATGTCAGTAATATTGACGTGACAGATGTTTTGTTATTCTCTTTTTGCCAATCAGTGATATAAATTACAGGAAAATAAACTCTTTGATAAACTAGTTATTCTCTAATCATTTGTGATTGCGGTTGGAACAGACCTATTAACTTCAGTTTTCATTGGCGAAGCTGCTAATTAATCAATAGATTATGATTAACATATATTTGTATTCATTTAATGGTGAAAGCTGATTTTCTGTTTTAGGTTAATACATTCACGTAAGATCTGCTGCACCAGTAACTTGTTTTAACATAATGCGACAAGTTGAGCTTTAATATCTCGTTTCGTCTAGTTTTAACTGTAATTTAAATCGTTCATAAATTTATAACAATACTATATATGTGTATTATTTCAGTTGGCCCCCATAACATGTTAATATTTTCCAAGGTAAAGTTTAGTTGGCTGCCTACAAACTCAACTATGCATTATATACAGTCAGATTTTGACTTGAAACTATTCATCTAAGATTAGTTATTAACATTTGGAAGCTACTTTAAATAGTTATAGTCCAGTACAGCAATTTTGAAGCTTTTCAAATAAATGTCATAAAATTGTAAACTTATTTTCCTCGAGGCAAATATACCATATTCAATTGATAATAAAATTTATTGGTATGGTTAATGAATTGGTAGTATTACATTATCTCACTGGAGTCATGGAGTGTGCAATTTATTCATAAGGTCGCAGAGATAAAGGATATTGAAAAAAAAACTAAACATCTAGTTAACACATTTAAAATATTGGAAACGTTTAAAACATTAAGTTATAATGCACATTAAGGTTAAGAAATAAATAATTGTTTAGCTTACAATAATAAGTTGAAAGGTCACTCTTTAGTTTTAAGTTGATTAAGAATTTGATCAGAAACAATTTTGGTAGCTCTATCAGCATTCGGTATCAAAAACCTATCCATATCATTGATTTTTAAATTTTCGCCATCTGGGACGCCATATTTAAAAGTAATTAATTCAGGATGTCGTTTTCTAGCAGTTATTTTAACTATAGCCGACAACGGGCGCTTCACAATTACTTCTGCTGCGCCTTTAGTATCCGGCATTTCTCTCAAAACTATCAATTCAGTATGTGTAACAATTAGGTGACTCTTATACATGAAGCCATTCACTTTAACTTCTTGACATGGGAAGTGTTCAATTACTTCAGGTTTTTTTAGATAAGTCTGGATTTGAACAAGTTCTTGCTTTTCTTCTGTATTTAAAGCCTAAAAAAACGTATCACAATAACATTACACAAATAAAATTGAAAATTTTTGATTTTATTCACTGTTTCTATAAAGAAAATAAGGTATGCCACACAACTATGTAACGTTTTTATTTTCTCATCTTGCCCCGTTAAATAAATTAATTATTTACGAATAATTTCTATCTAGTACGGACCTGTCGTAATATCTTTCCTAGGAAGGTTAGGACAAATGTTTCGTAAGTCCGATAGCCAATAATAATTAATAAAGGTATTCCGACAAAGGAATAGTTTATATCGGCTATAGATATTTTATAAATCTTAACATTAGGGTTTTCCCGAGAGTCTCAATAAACGTCTTAACATAATAAAAGTTATGACAGCAATCCCTTTTTGTGGGTATTCCCTAGGATTATAGTTCTTGCAATATTTTTTCGTGGGGAAAGGGATTCTAAAGGTTACCTCCAGCCGAATCTAGTCAGAGAGTGACATTCAGCGTTAAGTGATGAGGAAGATTGGTTGAATCTTCCGAGTTCGTCCAAAATTTATCGTGCCGTCCTTCCGTATCGTTTATATTTTTAGTTTTCCGCGGATTATCGTGAGTTTCGTAACGTTAGCAACGTCCGAGAATCGTATCGTCTGTACATATTTACCGTTTAGGAACTATTCCTGTTTAATGTTTCCGGATAAATAAATCCAGTCACAGGAGTTTTAGTTTGATGTTCCGAGATTCGTATACCGCCTTATTGTGAAATACCGAGTGTTGGTGATAGATTTATCGTTTAATTAACTCCCATCAAATATATGCACGACCCTTAGCTCTCCAAACAAACCCACGAGTGCCGTCCGCGTGCGTCCAACTGTTTATCGTCCCGATTCAGATTTTTTTGTAATTCAAGTAAACTCCGTACTGAACAGTTGTGACGTAACAACTATAATACAAAAACAAGTTTACTTACTTCATTTGCTACATTATCATGATCATCGTCAATGCTGAATACAGGAGCAACATCCCTGTATCTTTTTCCTATCTTATCAGTACTAGACACATGTCTTTCTGGCATAGGACTACCATTTGGATTCACAATGTAATCTATCAATTTTCCCTTTACTTCTGCAGATTTTGACTTCATAGCAGCAGATATTTTCCCGAAAAGGTCATGAGACTGTGATGGTTTTTGAATATTTTGGGCTATTTTCAAAGAATAAGTAGGCGCACAAACTACACAGTTTTTGGGGTTGTGATCTTGCAAAAAGTCTTCGATGTTATCCGAAAAATAATTGTGTACAGCAATATAGCCACCCATTAGTAAAGATACATATTGGGTATGTTTTTGAAGAAACGAAGCAACTACCATATGGGTATATTGATCTTCCTCATTCCTGCCAGAACCCAAAAAGCATAAATGTTCACCACCTACAACAATACATGCATAAAAATATTTTCTAATTGTTTTTTTTAATCACAATTGCATGGGAAGTGGATTCTGTTGATTTATATAAGAAATATTTCATAGAATTTTAACATGTAAATTAAAAATGAGATGTAAAAAAATGGAATTGAATGGAGTTTTGGTTTATAACAGATTATTCAACTAGGAGTGCAAAAATGATAGGTGGTAAAAGTATACTACTCACTGTCCTTCCTAATGTATGTGGTACATATGGTTGTCATAGATTAGTAAGTAACGAGAATGTCTTATTTTACAAATGAATATTTTTACTACATACCTGCATAAGACTTGTGAGCCAAAGCTTGCTTTTGTGCACTAAGCAATCCTTGGACAGCTGTTGCGAATGCACTGGGTTCTTGTAACATTAAATTGCAATCTAAATGGAAGGCAGTTGGCAAATGGCCAGCATTATAATGTTCAATAGGCCTACAATCTACTAGAAAGAATCTAACAGCATCAACATTGGTGGTTTCATTCGTTGTATTTTCAACTAATTCATGTACAGTGACTGGTAGACACAAAGCTTGTGAAACAAGTACCGAGTTATCTCCTCTTGCAGTATAAATAGTCTGCATTAGATCATTGCGAAAAGAAACTGGGGTTTTGAGTGCATAATATTGTGCTAAAGTGCAAAAGTCAGAAACATCATCTGCTTCAAGACCACATGGCATATTAGTAAGACTGCTTACTATATTATCTCTACTTTCATCATTCATAGAAATGATTTGATCCCTAGCATTAACCACCATAATAAGAGATAAAAAAAATATAAAGAATGGGTCAGATTGCTGAAAGTAATAATCCCACATATTAATCACTACTTCTAAATTACATGTGGCTGCAAAAAGTGACTGAAACCAAGAGATACAATACTGTTCTGGTGTTATTCTTTTAGTGTCTAAAAAGGAACATAATTCTGGATCGTGATAAAGCAGTAGTAATCTTAAAATATGGAACGCATTTCCATCAGTTTGACAACTTTGAGGTACAAAAGTATCTCTAATTGCTTCAAAAAGATTGTATGTTGTAGATCTTGGTGTTTTTAATGTTAAAATAGGTGCTAACAATTCTATCCAGCCATTATTTCGAACATATGGAATATTTCTACTTTTGCAATAAAATGTAATGATTGATTCCAGGTCAGAAATAACAGATAGCTTGTCATCTTCCTCATTTCCCAATTTGGCTACGAAATTTGCACAGTCTTCCCTAAGTACAGTTTGATTTGGCAAATCAAATACTTCATTGAAGTGATCTAACTGATTTCCCTTGTCTCTAACATCTAAGCATATCTAAAACAGATAAAGGGATTATTTCACAACCAAAAGACAATATAATATTTGCTTTTTGATAATTGAAGAATGATTCATTCGAAAATATATTTACTTACCTGCCATACATCAGATCTTAAATTTTCTGGAAGTGCTTTACCTTTACAAATACAATAAATATCAGTTGCTGAACATTCTTCTAATAAGGCATTTTCTAGATCATTAATCCTGGAACAAATATTTAACTGACACATTGTAAACATTCTTTTGGCCTAATTAAGTAATGTCATAAAGCATTACATAATTAACAAAAAAATCTGTATTAACATTTAATGGCTTACCAATTACTCTCCTCCAAAGGACTAGCCATCTCTACATACTTCGATGATTTTTATTGTTTTAATAATTTATTTACTCATACATTTCTAAAAACAACGTGTCAGTTATGACAAAAAACAGGTGTTGACTTATGACATTGACAATGAAGTCATTTTCACCCAACGATTATAAGTAGGGTGTATAATCGTTGATTTTCACCAGTTTTCACGTCCATATTAGAACCATAGATAACATAGAACAAATATGTCATTTAACTGTCACTAGTGTCACTGTCAGTACTGTCACATGACTGTCACTATAAACTGAAGTAGTTGACAGTTACATGACAGTTATTTGCTATGACAACAATAAAAAGTTTATATGTACATAAACTAATAAATGTTATTTTTAAAATATACTGAAAAATGTTTTTATTTTTGTGCCATAATAAGTGAATTAATTAGATTAAAATGGAAGTTCATATAGAAACAGCAGTTAGAGTTTGTCCTTTGGAATATAATAATGGCGAACTTATTTGCGTTCAAACTAATCCCATAAATAACACAGTCCAACTTAATAATCAAGTTTATCCAGTTAATTATGCTCTGCCTGTCAATGCTTGCCAAAGTACAATATTCTCTACAACAGTTATGCCTATGGTAAACCTGTTACTTGAAGGTTGTGATGTTTCAGTTGTAACTTTGGGACAATCTAGTTGTGGAAAAAGTTATACTCTCTTTGGCCCCGGCTTTCATTTTGCCGCTAGCGAGTCCGAACATGGTATAATACCAAGATTCATTAGAGAAGTGTTCTCCAAAGTTGGACAATATAGAGATAGGAGTTATTCTATTCACATAACTTGGTCGCAGATATTAGGAGAAACAGTGCAAGATTTAATTGGAGGGGGCAGTGTTGAGTGCATGGGAATTTTAGATGCATTTAGGCATATCCAAATTGGTTTATCAAATTTGACTCCTAAAGGAGCACATTCCTTATTCACATTAACTTTAGAGCAGCAGTGGGTAATAGAATCAACTGTACAGCATAGAATATCTACAGCTAGTTTTGCAGGTAGGAATACATTTCTGAATATTTTATTTGTTAAAGATATAACATTTAAGTACATGAAATTCTTCAAGTTAATATATATAGATAATAGAGAATTAAATATTTCTTCAATTTGTTGATATTGTTTACTTTAATTTTTAGATCTCTCAGGAAGTGAAAAAGTGATGGTATATGATAGCAATGGTTTTATGCAGACACTACCCATAGATTCTGGGCTAAGAACTCTCCAGCAGTGCATTGTAGGTCTTTCAGAACCTTATGCAAATCAATTTAATATTGATCAGGTGCCTTTCAATCAATCAGTTTTGACAACATTATTAAGAGACTCTTTTGGTGGACGTGCAAAAACACTCGTAATTTGCTGCATATCACCTTTAATTCAAGACTTCACAGAAACTTTGTACTCCTTACAATTAGCACTTAGATGTAGATTGATAAAAAATATTGTTACTATTAATTCATATATTACCTATGAAACAATCCAGGATAGTTTAGATGTATTTGGATTACAATTTGCTGCTAATCAATTATTTAAACTAGTTTCAAATGCTGAAGAATTATTTCAAAAATTGGTTGTAAATGGAGGCTTAAATCAGACTGAAATTGAGCAAATATCTCAATGGTTGACTTTAAAGCAAGAATGTGAAGAATGTTTAAGTGAGAATTCTGAACCTCATAGATCATTGGAAAGGATTGAAGAAGAAATTGAAGATAGTTCAGAAAGTGTAGTTAGTGATAGTGAGAGTATATTAGAAGAAGAAGAATCTCAAACATTGTTGGAAAAATTGGACGGATTGATTGAAAATTTTAAAGTTGCTACTGATCATCTGATTTCTGATTGCAATAATTTAGTTAATAGTAGTTCAGATGATGCTAAAGATACACCAAATAGTTCCAGTAATACTTATCATTCAAAAGGAGCAAGATGTAGAAGAGGTAGTATCCATTCTGTAGGTATGTTATTTAGCCCACTACTTTTTTGTCTATGCTTTGTCAGTGTTAGGTTAAGTACTGGATGAACTTTTTTTGAAATGGGTAATTTGGTGTAGGTATAAAATTTTAGTTGTGGTCCACTCCTTGTATTTATCTAGTGTTCTTCATTACAGATCTTTGGAGTGTAACAAATTCTATAAAACTTCAAGAGGAAGAGCCAGCAGCAGAAACTGAGCAAAAACCTAATACCCTTACGTATGAAGCCAAGAAAAAGGTGTTGAAACAAATCAATGCTGCCATTCAAGGCTGTCAAAAACAAATTAGTGACTTAGAACAGACAATCAAAGTTAAACAAAACCTAAGGCAACAATTACTACAACACAAAGACACCCAGTCTAATGCACTTGTAAAAATTGAACAGAAATATCAAAGACTGAAGACAGGATATGAGAGTATAGAAACCAAAATGGTACAAGCTCAAAGTCAAAAAAATCATTATTTAGAAGAGCAGTATAAAACGGAATTGGAACAATTACAAGTAAAATTAGGTAATGTGAAGAGTTTAAAAGATCATATTACTGAAGATGGTAAAAAGTTGGTAGAATTAAAATCTAGTCTTGAAGCTTCTAAAAAACAGTTAGAGAAACTAAAAAAGTACAAAAAGAAAGAAGAAAAAAGAAGACAAAACTATGAAGCACAGATTAAAGAGGAATCGAGTAGAATGAGTAAATCCAAAGATAGTTCTAGTAGTGAAAAGAAGAGTAGTGAAAATTTGCAAGATATGCAACTTGTTGTTTGCCCAAATAAATTTAATACAGGTAAAATGTTTAAATCAAATGACGAATTTGTTATTGAAAGTTATTAATAAATTATTTTTGTAGGTTTAAGGGATCTTACCATTCCTGTATCTAATGAAGAACTCGAATGTTTACGGCATGAAATTCGCAATTTAAGAAAAACCAGAGACTTTTTGCTAGACCAAAAGTTTAAAATGGATATAAAATCACAAAATAAAAAAATAATAAATGAATTTGAAGAGAGGAAATTGTTCCAGTACGAAGAAGCAATTGAAGCCATCGATTTGGCGATCGAGTACAAAAACGAAATAATCTGTGGTAATATTCCCGTAATTGAAATATCATTACAAATAGTGGAAGAGCAAGGTGATAAACTACTTATGGATAGGTTAATGAAATTAAGCGAAAACGAAATGAGAGTATTGCTACACAAATACTTTCAAAAGGTAAATGTTATTTTTTCAAAATAGACAACTAAATTTTAACTGAAATATTTTTTACGAAAGTAACTATTATGTGATGCTTAATTCTTTCTAAACCAATAAACCTCTCCATATCTCTCCGTTTTGTTACTCTTCTAGACTCGCTTCTAGAGTATCTTATGAATCTCCTTATTGTATCAATCTATAAATATCTTGTCTCAAAATTGGATTTCTTTTATTCATAACATAGTAGGTGTTCACAGTCAATAGTTTATTCTTCAAAATCTTGGCAGAGAAGATCATTTAAAATTTTTCAATCCCAAAGATTCATCCCTACTGTATAATTTCCCTTAAATAAGGTTACAACAGGCTTTAATATCTCCAATAGTATTTTTATTTTCTCTTGTATATCCTGTGCCTAAGGTTTTAGGCTATGTAGCAGTTTTTTCTCCAATCATTTTCCTGTTTGTTCAATGACATTTTACAGAGTCTTATTTGGTAGTAGTGTTGTTGCTACTGCCATTGCCATGTCAATTGTTATTAATTCCTTTGCAAGAACATCCGCTTTATCATTTCCCTCCACTTTGCTCTGACTTGGAACCCAGCATAGTTCCAGTTTGAATGACTGAATTTCGACACCAGCCACTACCTTTTATAATTTTTCTATTAATGTCAAAATTTTTAGTGCAACTTTACTATCTAATAATGTGGTTTTGATAACCTCTGTTTATGCTGCTGTAATCACACCACATCTGTTAATTTATTGTGTTTTTTTTTCTTCAGGTCGTAGATTTAAGAAGTAGCAGTAAGAAACTCGAAGTCCAAGTGATAGAATACGAAAACCAAAATGAAAATTTAGCATATCGCTTGCAAAATTTAAGTCATACACTTCAACAAGTACGATTGGAAGGAGAAAGAAGAATGGTTTTGATGCAGCAACAGCATGAAGATAAAATTCATTTAGTGTTAAGACACCTTGCAAACGATAGTACGGCAGATTCAGATCAGGTGATACCCAGAGTGAATGGAAATAAATTAATACCAGGATCAGTTGGTAGTGGTAGCAAGCAAGTTGGAAAAAGTAGTAGTTTAATAACGAGAATTACCAGCATAGCAAGACATGAAATCGTACCGAGGCAGTTACAGTCAGTGATTCCAGCTCCACAAGCTAAAATTACCAGACAGAAAAATAAATTGATTATTCAACAAACAAATAAGTAATGTATTGAACTGCACCACTCGAGAATGTTGTTGAAAGATTGATTTAATGGCTGTAGTTGCATTACAGCAGAATCAGTATTATTTACATAATAAATATTGCTTGCTAAAAGTGGTAGTATTTAAAAAAAATGTATGACATGCTTTAAAATTATCATATTTAAAGGAATTCATATACAGTGAATAAGTTGTTCAGTTTTTAAATGATTTGTTAAGTGTAGATTGTAGTTGTGTCTAGACCTGCAAAAATTATGACCACACTGCCCAACGAATTGAATCTGGTTTGAAATTAATTACAAAATGTTCCTTTAAATATATATTTTATATTTTTAGTAACATGCTACCTATAAATTTCAATATTTATTAAGTTTAAAGCGGCAAAACATAGTGATTGACAGCAGCAAACGAATGTATAATTTTAACTTAAAATATCCGCTATTTCTCTAAAAAAATATTAATATACAAATAGATATCTTACTAAAGAAATATCCCTGAAATAATTACTCATTCATTACAAATGATCTTAATTTGAGAAAAATTTGAATAAAGTGTAACAATAGAGGGACAACATTCAGAAAGATGGATGGAAATGGCATTTTTACTGATTTAAATATGAATCAAGAACAAAAGTTAATTGGGCGGAGTAGAATTCAATGAGACCTCTGGCGGAAAAAATTGTAACTGTCGCAATGAGTAAAATAATTCGTTTAGCATTGTTTTTGTATTATATTGAAGTCAACATAATTACCGTAAATTCGTACCTTATTTGTTTAATTTTGTGTCGGTGGCAAAACTGTGTTTTTCCATTTAATTCAACTGTCATCATTTCTGAGGTAATATTCTTATATAATCAGAGATATTATGGAAGAGGTTATGTTCATTTTTTTGTTTTCATTGCAGATCACAGAGAAAATAAGTCGGTATTAAAGATTTGAAATATTATTCAATACAAACGTACCTTCCCTGCAACTTTTGTAGATATGACTATATCAAAAATATAATAAAAACACGAAATCAGACCTAAAACTAAACAGTTAATTGAACACTTGTTGCACTTTTTACAAATATCAACCATTCCTTTTACTCCAAAAATAAAAATTTTAGGAGTTAAAATTTAGTTTAACAACACAAAATACTGAAGCATAATCAAAGAAAAAGCAAAAGTTTAACAAAACACAAACTGAAAATAACTAAAACATCAAAATAAAACCACTTAAGTATCAGAGGGCTTATACGGCAGCTGATTTGTTTTACTCGTTGCTAAGATGACATTGACATTTCAGAGCGCCATCTATCGAATTCTACTTTCCCCAATTGTTTTTGGTAAATTCGTGTACTAGTGTGTATTATTGGATAATTTAAAAGTGTGTAAAAGCAAATGTCATCGTGTTCTATGATTCGTTTTGAGGTTATATTAGAAGGTTGTCCCGGAACAGAAATGCGTCACAATGACGTACTTGGAAAATGTTAATACTTTTTCGTAATTCCTTACTGTTATTTTGATTTAACGGTATTAAGATGACAATAATTGAAAAGTTGATATTAACAGCCTCCGTGCGATATAGTTATTTAACCAACAAGTGTATTAATGAGGGCCATTAACAATCTCGAACATTAACGCACGAGCAGGGCAAGTGCGTTAATGTTCGAGATTGTTAATTGCCCTTTTAATACTCGTGTTAGTTACAAAGCTTTTCCTTCGACTGTATCAGTTGTTCTCAATATTTAAAAACTAAAAACATTCATTTGTTTCATAGGTAAGTACTGTCAAAAATAAATAATGACATTGAAATGTCACAGAGATGGTCGCCGGTTCAAATGTCACTGTTTTCGTTTTTCTTAAATTCTTTTTTGGATGTCTTAACACTAATTATTATGATTTTGTAGAATAATGAAATAAAACGATAGGTAAGTCAAAAACTGGAAGTATTCTATACTACGATTCATTTTTTGAAGACGTTATTGTATGTTTGGTTGCCTACACCACAGGTAACTTTCAATATGAATATAATGTATACGATGTGCGTTGGGTTGCCTACAGAAAATCGTTGATTAATGTAGGTAAATCATGCATTAATGTATGATTTTGTCTAATTTTGAGAACGTTAATAGCATATGTTAATACACGGTCGACGGAAAAGATTTTTTAACGACCGGAAGCCAAACCTCTCTGTAATCAGTTGTTGCTTTTTCCATACTTTAATTATTTTTAGAAAAAGTTGGTGGTGTGACAATGATTTAAACTACCAAAATCAAGTATTTCGTAGATCTGTTGGACAAACTGGCGATTTCAATTGAAAATCCAACTGATTTTCAAAACTAAAATCCTCCTCTCTCCAGCCGCCACTGGTTGTCGATTTGTATTTATCATTATTTGAATTATCTGGTGCATGTTTTAAAATATTTCTGTTATTGTTGCCATATTTACCATATCTATAGAATAAATCTTCAAATTGATTGAAAAACTATCAGCACTTGTTTATAAACAATTTAAGAAAAACTGAATTTATTTCACAATTTTTTTAGATCACTAAGTATTGGATTTACAATCCATCTTTCGCTTACTTTTGTGCTAAATAACAAAAAATCCTTCCATTAAGAGGTGACCTATGCCGGCAGTTCAAAACTGCGTCTAAATAGGATAATTTTGGAATAATCTAAAACTTGTGCTACTATAATTTTTGTAAACTCATTTTCATCAGAGTACAATAACTGTAGCCAAAGTGGCTTATTGTAGTCCCTTAATTCCCTGTACCAAATTGTGCATGTTTATAATAAGGTGTAAGAGAAATATGTTTAATAGTACTTCCATTGAATATTCCTTAAGATTACCTATTTCTAGACATATTCGGCCCTATTCCGTATCACGTTATGTTATTTAACGACCATCGTTAAGTGTGGATTTATGTAATATAACGATATGTCTAAAAATACCGATTCTGTATCATCATGCTCATAGTTATGTTAACGAGAATCGTTATTTTATCATCGTTAAAATAACTGGACCAGTTTGACAGCTTGTTTAGACTTAACGATATCGTTAAGTGGAACAAATGTCAAAAATCTAATCAGTTTTTGCTATATATTCGTGGTGATTTGTAATTTTTTGCAACCAAACATAAATAATAGTGGAACAGTGCTTCTTCAATTAAATTTGTAATGGCCGATTTAAGAAATGCTGGAAATTTTCTGAATTTTGTTATACTGAACGAAGTGCTGAACATAAATGAAAGGTAATTCAAATCGAAAGAATATTACTATCTCCGATTTAACGAATGATTATGTTATTTCAGGCATCATATGAGGATCGAAAGGCGACGATTGAGAGATCATAGCGATCCATTCCAAATGCCTAGTGTGGAATTCATTAAGTTGTTCAGAGTTCCAAAAGATTTGGCCAGGTATTTGATAAATCGCTATAGGCCCTTTAGTCTATCACAGCGATCAACAGCTGTTCCAGTAGAGCTGAAGGTAATTTCAATCTTACACTTATTTGAATGCAATATCAAATAATTGTTTTTTTACCAGGTGTTGGCAGTTTTACATTTTTTTGGAAATGGAAGCTATCAACGGTGTGTTGGTCATGGTTTTAATCTTGGCTTGAGTCAAAGTACTGTCAGCAAAATCCTGAGTAGCTTCACTAATTTTATGACTGATGAGCTAATGAATGAGTGGATCATCTTTCCTAGAACAGAGGCTGAAAGAATTGTCGTGGAAGGGAAGTAAGAGGAATATACTCATTATATTCAGTATTCATTGGTTACTAATTCAAATATTTATAGGTTTGTACAAAAATTTGGTTTTCCTGGAATTATTGGTGCCATAGATTGTACTCATATTTCTATAATTTCCCCGCAAGAAGAAGATCCAAATCGTCCCGCTCTTGCATATTACAACAGAAAGGGATATTACAGCATCAATGTTCAAATGGTGAGTAAGTAAAATATTGAATTTTTAGAGATAACCCCAAAATTTTTATTTTTCAGATATGTGATGCAGATTTAATAGTTAGGAACTGTAATGTGAGATTCCCTGGATCTACTCATGATTCAGCTATTTGGAGTTTGTCAGTTGTGAGACGGCACTTAGAGGAAATATTTAGAAATGGGGAATTGGCAAATTCTTGGTTAATTGGTAAGTTCTGAGGAAGTAATCATAAATCAACTAGATACATGAATACATTTTGTAGGTGATGCTGGGTATCCCTTACAACCTTGGCTTTTAACACCTATACCAAATGCTGCCCCTGGAAGCCAAGAAGAAAGGTATAACACAGCACATATAAGATCACGGAATACAATAGAGAGGTGTTTCGGAGTGCTGAAACAAAGATTCCGCTGTCTGTTGAAGCACCGAACGCTTCATTATGATCCTGTCAAATCAGGAAAAATAATTATATCTTGTGTAATTGTACACAACATGCTCCGGAAGAGAAAACTTCAGGAACAAGTTGAGGAAATTGAATATGAAGATAATGATTTTGACAATATACAGGATATTCGAAGGCATAATAATATATGTGAAGGTATAATTTTTGTCATTATGCAGTGCAGCTTGAAATATTGAATGGAGCAAGCTATATGATTCTTTGTTTCAGATGATGGATGGTTGCAGCAGGGTCGAATCATAAGGAATAATTTAGTACAAAACCACTTTCAATAAGAATTCAAACTATTTAATTGAACAATAATAAATGTACACTATTAAATTATAAATAAAAAAATGAAAACATAAATGCAGTTATTTTCAAGATATTACATTTGCAATTTTGAGATTTCAGCCTGGGCCAATTTTTCCTTGGCCTTTGCTGAAATTAATTTCGCCTCGGCTATTTTTTCCATCGCTCTCGAAGAGATCATTTTAGCTTCTGCTATTTTCTCTTGGCACTGAACCATTCTCTCATAAATGGTATTATGAGTAGTTAGTGCAGAGCCTATATTCATTAATGCTTCTGCAATGTTAGCTTGACTTTGTTGATTCTCTTTAGTTGAATCAACAAGAGCCTCCTGCACTTTTTTAAATTCTTGAACGGCTTCAGATATCAAATTGGTTGAATATCTAGATTCAGTTTCTGAAAAATGAGAAATATTTGTGTAACATTGGAAAAAGTGGTAAATGAAACTCACTTTTCCTGTAGTTTTTCGTTAATTTACTTTTTGGAGTTTCAACAGGTTTATAATTTGGGATGGATGAGCAGGGTTCCACTTCATTCTCCAGAAAATTGAAGGTTATATCTACAAGTGAATTATAAACTTGTTTTTATCAAATATTTATTCGGAAATATCAAATACTAACCATTAATTTCATTAAAATCAACAACATCCTTTCTACTTTCCAGCATTAAGTCAGGATGTTCATGTTCGTAACTCACCATGTTGATTGAATCTGAAATATGCTCCAGATAGAATGAAGTAATTAAATAATAATTTTGTATATGTTACCATGATCATAATTATTCTCAACTATCTCCACAACTTCTGATGGATTTTGACTGATTACCTTTGACTCTGGAAAAGTTTACAACACTTACATTAAAGATAAATATTATTATTTTCATACGCACCACCACCGAGGGATTCTGGTAATGAATCATCTCCTAAATGGATTTTCGACAGAAGAGATAAAAGACGTTCTTCTAAATCGCTCAGTCGTTTACCTGAATGGGGACCACCCCCTGTACCCATTTCTGCTACTCGGAGGAGCCGACTTTTTCTCTTCGTATTCATTTTCCATTCGGTGAAAATCTAATTGAAAATTTAATTCAATTGAACAAGTAATGCTTCAGTCTCAAATATGATGATGACTATTATTATAGGTTTCAAATACGTATTTCATTAAAATATACTACTATACATTGGGTTTCTGTTGTAATATGCATAGTGGATGAATAGTAAGAGTAAATACTCACTCGTTTCCATTGTAGGCTGCTTTTGAATGGTCCTGTTCTTTTTATATTTGCTTTATTGGCGAATTGTTCCCACAAATTGTTAATTATTTTTACCTCGCATGGTTTGTTCTTCCCTCTTATTACCATAGGATTATTTTCTAGAAATTCCAACAGCATCTCATACTGTGGCCTAGTTGTTTTTGGAAGGCGTGCTTGTTTTTCCATTTATAATAATATTTAAGAACACTGGAATGTAAATTTTCCTAGCGTTATTTTGTACAAAATGCACTTCTGACAGCGACTGTCAGAGACAATTCTTGTCATGCATTTTGATGTTATGTTATATAACGGTTATACTCTGACGGGTCTAATGGGATCGAATCCATCTCTTTTTACATTCATTGAAGGTGTATCGCACCATCTCGCTTCGTGAGAATCAAAACTTACTACTTTTTTAACATACAATTTTAACAATATCGTTAAGGAAGCTTGATAGGTAATCACAGAACAGTTAACAATATTGTTAAATACGATCGTTATTTTAACATAACGGACCATCGTTAAAAATAACATACATGATACGGAATACGGCTGATTATCTACTATAATATTAATAAACAATTTGGCAATAACAACCCGACCATAATAATACAAATAATAAGCGAAACCTTTGGTTGTAGAACCTACAGACAGATGTCGAATGATTTTGGTTATGAAAATACTCTTTTTATGATATCAACTGTTAAAAATATCTAATCTATTGAATTATTTATTAATAAAATGTATAATTATTTTTGATACTTTTATTTTAATACATATTACAAAATAACTATTTAAAAGCAAACGATATGTTAAGTAACAGTGGTCAAACATAATAAATATGTCGTTTATTTAGTTTGATTTGGTCACTCATTTCACTGGGCTTGCGAAAATTGGAGAAGGCGAACATAAAGAAGAAATTCATTTGGATAATGACAGACAAGAAAAAGCCGAGGAATTTACACAAGTACAAAGATATCTAAGTTACAAAATCAATCAAAATCTAGTGATTCAAAACAACGATTAACACAAAATACATGAATACAGATAAGAAATTCACCAAAAAAAAAACCGATCTTGTATCCTACATAATTTTTAAAACAATAATTGAAATTTTGAAAATAAATAAATTAACTGTTGAAAAAAATCATGCACCAAAAACTTTTCCATATATTGATATCACATTCTTAAACTACCTAATCATCTGATTTTGATGATTTTTTTGTAGTAGAAATATAAACGGTTTTTGATCAAAAGCAGTCGTTAAGACCATGTTTTCAATATCATGGTGAGCTCTTTCAACTGATCTCTAACTTGCTCCATGCATGTTTTTTAGCTCTGGCCTCAAGCTTTCTTCTTATAAATGGCTTTTGGTGACAAATACATAGATGAAAAAATAAATATCACTACCTTTGTGATATTTGCAAAGTTCTTAATAGCTTTAGCCAACATTCTCCCACTACCATAATCCCGTTTCTACGTGAGCTGTCAACGTCGTATAAACTCATCGGCGGTGAAATAATACTTAATATAATTTGCATTTTCATCACTTCGTTTCTTTATGCCTTCGATTTCCACCATATTAAATCTCTTCAGTCTTATTTGTCAAAAGTGATATATTTCTTAGTCTCTGTCACTTGTACATACGTGCCAAATACTTTTCCTTTGTAAAAACATTTTTTATCCTCAGATCTTGCCTCTACCCTTTTTGACCAATGTCCCTTTTTAATGAAGCCTCTTTATGATAACGAAAAACTGAAATAAACTCCAAATATTAGAACAATCGACAAGATACAACAACAAATATATATTGCAAACAATTTCACCAAAGGTTTTGAGTTTGAAAAATCATCAAAATCAAAGCCTGTTCTACACATTCATTAACAAGACTATCATTTGAAATGAAAAATTAATGTTAAATATGTATATGTAGCTTGATGACTAGATTTTTAAAATATATTTTATTTTGAAGCAACTTTTAAGGATTTAAAAATAGTTAACTACAATAGTCACACTTATTACAAATATTTTTTATAATACATTTTTAAGATAAAGAATACTGAGCTATATTTACATAGTTGTGCGAATTCAAGTTATAAAGATTCATTTAAGGAGAATATTTTATCAATTTTAGGTGTATATTTTGATCTTTTTCACTTATAAAATTCAAATATGACAATATTATCTACTAATGGGCTCTATTCTGTAACTAAAGTGAATAGATAAGAGATGAAGACATCTATTTGGGCAATCAAAAGATATTGGTGTCAGTTGCATGCTTAGCAACAGATTCTGATATTGAAATGTTGTTTCAACAAACTATTTCAATATCTCATTGGTAGAAATCTCATAGGATAACACAATGCTGATCGCGCCTAATTCTGATTTGATAACTTGACTTGACAATTTGATTTGAATCATTTATATTCAAGTTACAGTCTAGTCCTGAATATAACTACATAGAGTAACTATATTGTCGATAAAATATTCTCAGATATTTACAATGTTCATATTCTTACTCCTAAATTTACAATTATTTTAAAGTTGGATAAGTCAGTCTTTTCCGCAAAAACTAAACTAGTCATTTGAAAAACAAATAAGTACTTAAACGGCAAGATATTTACTGCATCTTTGACACTTCAAATCTTGTATTAACAAGTTCTTCATCTGAATCTAAAATAGGAAGAGCTGGATCACTTTTAACATTTTCTTCTAACCATTTGATATCATCATCAATTGATGTCCTTTGGGGTGTATTATTCTTAGGATGGTGGACTCTCACTTTAACCCCATAAGCATCATTAACAAGCTGTTCTTCCTCTTCTGCATCATCTCCGGTATCCAGGAGAGGAACAAAAGCATATCTTTGATTGTTATTTGTTGGCCTCCATAATATCATTATAACTAATAATAATAAAGAAAATAGTATATGCCAATAAGCTTCTTCCACCCAAATATCTTTCCAAACAACTAAGCACTCTACAAAGTGGTGATCCTTAATACAATATAACATGAAACAAACAGATGCCAACACTGAAAAGATTAAGGTGTTGGTGAAATGTCTGTAGAGAGTTAATTTAGTTTCATTTCTTCTCAATCTTAATGTTCTTGTAGTATTTACTAAAGCAGAAAATATCCACCAACAAATAGCAGAATCCAATACTGCCAAAGGTACAGATGCCACTAGCATATCTCTATTACTGTCTGTTTTTGCCTTAGTAATTCTCAGATATGCCTCTGATGCAGCTAAAAGGAAGTATAAAAGGCCAACACCAACCACTCTATGTAAAGTTGCTCCCAATCTGGGTTTTACAATACCAAAACCTAAACTTACAATAACAACCAGCATACGAGCTAAAGTTCTTTTTGCACAAGATATCCATTCTGCAAATAACATAGCTCCTTGTACTCTAACTCCTGTATTATTGATACTTTGATATTCAGCATAAAATGTTGCTTTTTCTAACATTCCTAATAATATAACACCTCCAATCCAAAACTGTACTCTCAAGAGGTCTCGCCATTGTGAAAATGATAGTATTAACCAGATTATTCCCAAGATGACATAATATATGCACATACATCCATAAAAAGGTAATAAAGGCCAATCTGCAGCTGAAAGGTAACCATAATCATTTTTCATTTCTATATGAACTCCAACACTGTATTGTGTAGTGTTTGTACTAACGACGAGAGCCAAAACATAAACTCCATCATGGGTTATTATATGAATTGGTTGTTTGTTACTTCGTGTCTTTGATTTAGATGTTGTAGCAGAGTTTTCTTTAATGAATATATTATTATTGCAATCATATGTTTCATTAGTATGGTAAATTTTAGATGAATTTTTATTCTCTGAAGGTGGTAAGGTAATTTCCTGAAAAATAAAAAAAGCTCAAATGTTTTTTTATTATTTAGCAATATACCAAATCAAATCAGATGACTAACTTTGATAGCCATGGAAAAGCCTTGAATGAGTAAGACACTATCAGCTATTTAATTTTGTAATATTTGTCAATACAAATATCCTATGTAGTTTTTTCATCTGATGTGAATATTATGTTTTATTATTTAGGAAATAAATTGACTACTAAATCAATAATTCAACAGTTATATTTAGTGTTATTTGGATCTGCTCTAAATATAATAAAAAATTAATTATTTTATTATAACAATCAATTTTTATTACATTAGATGATTAACATTTTAAGGCAATATAAATTATCTATCAGAGCTGAACCTACCTTCTTAATTTTGTTGAGAGCAGCTTTAATATCAAAGCAATTCGACTGAATGATAACTAAACTTATGCCTATTTTTAAATCTTGTTTGTTGGAATCACAATTTACTAAAAATCCAAAAAAATTAATAATGATAATCAAAGTCAATTATTGAAAAACTTACTTCCCACTAAGATTTCTGCTCCTTTGTATAAACTTTTATACAGATAGATACTATTGTCTCCCTGAAATATAATATTTATTAGTAATGTATAAAATCATGATGAAAAGCGAATAATTTGTTTTCACTTACAGATGTTAAATTTTCATTCCACTTGCCTTCATCTGGCAAAGCTTGTACAGTAAAAATAATATAAAAAATAATGAAGACAAAATATGTTACAGATTTAGTCATTTTGTATTTCTTTACAATTTTTTCAAAATTTTAGGTTTCGCGTTTCCCTACATTACAAACGTCATTTACATTTACACTAAAAAGTTGACAATTGACGTTCATTCATTTCTTCTCATTCTTAACTTGAAGTAAATTATAGAACTGAAAATTACCAGCAGCCAACATCTTCAAGATAAAACTACCACTTTACCACTAGAGCAGCTGCTCAGCTTCACCCGACCCTACCACCGTACATTCACCAAGCATTATCCTTTGTTCATTTCCAAAGTACTTTTTTCAAACTAGCAAATTTGAATATGGCGCCTGTAAAAATTAGTTCCGACACCCCTTCCTGGTGCGCTGCAATGCCAACTGTTACAACTGGAAACGACAAGTGACCACTCTCATTATCCGTTATATATTTATTTCTCTATGAAAATAGCAAACGTATGTATAAATATAAATAAATATAAATATAAATAAATATGGACACTATTGTCAGGTGATTGTAATGTAGGAAAAACTATAGAATAGAATAGTATTTATTATCAAGTATTGTTGTGTGTGAAATTGGTAAAAACATTTGCGAAAGAGACTAAACATACTAATTTTTAACCCAAATGTACATACGGTTTTACTTTTTGCTAAACTTCCAAATGGTGTTTGAGGATTTTGTATAATTTATTAAAAAAATGAGTAGAATATGTTTGAAAATATATTTGTATAATTTCACGTGAATGAAATGGTTTCTTTACTTAGTGAAATTCACTTTTGGACAACTCAGGAAGATATTGTCATCAAGAACACAGATTATGGCTCTTTTAGGTAATTTCTACTATATTTATCACCTAAAGTTTAGTTTTCGTTTCAAATTAATACACTTACAATAACACAAAATCTCCAAGAACAGTGAATTGGTTTTGAGTGTCAATTCCCATCAGAACTTTTAAAAAGTTGATAGTTAAAGGCACCCCAACAAATAAAACAATTTTTTTAGATAAAATTCACCGCATTTATGTTTTAAACAAAAATTTTTTTCAATGAGAAAATTGATCTCTTATTTTCATTTCAGAAAATGTTAGGTATCCTTAAATAATGTAACTGTTACTTTTAAGTTCTATACAACTTGTATTTTCTAGGTACTATGCTAAAAAGGATGGGGTTGAGAGTCTTTATAGTCAAACTAAAAAGCAATATTGTGAGCAGCGTGGTATCAGTTGGTATCTTCTTAACAAAAGACCTCAGAGACTTAAGGATAAGTTGAAAGAATTAGAAGACTATCTGATACAAAGTAGAATTGTTTGTTTTGTTTTTGAAGGAAATAAAATTTTTCTTTTATTATCAACTGGCCTTTTAGTAACTTTATCAACAAATAATAATGGTGATCTAACCAATATTGTTCTGGACAAACAATTGGCAGCAAAACTTCAAGCCAACATTATTTGTGATGGTAAGCTCGATAATTATTTACACATAATAAAATTATAGCTTAAATGTTTAATAATGGACATTGAATAGATGAGGCTTTTACTTGATGTAGATTCATACTAAATGATGAAATGAAACAATTTAATTTGTTAAAATCTACATTATATTAAACATAAAGTTGTGATGTGTTTTGCTAACACAGTAGTTGTTTAATATATAGTATATTAAGTATCAAGAACGGTAGGGGTTGCTTATCAGTATCAATCTTCCTATTTTTTTTGTTTCTTTTGTGTAATGAATGAAGTAATATATTATTTAGGACCACTTAAATGTATGTAGGGCTAACACGTAGTTTACTTACCGACGTCTGAACGGTAAGTAAATCACTTACCGACGTGTTAGACTTAGAAACCAGTAAACACAACCTACCAACCTGACAACCGATGCTGTAAATAAACAAAAAAGATCGATCGCGCAAAAATGTAGATTTTAACAAATTTGACTTATTTGCTTTTTATTTTAAAATGTAAGCAACTTGATTCTGTGTCTATTAATAATTACCATGCTACTTCCAAAGTTTGTAAATACAACAGACTGTTAAAACAGTTATTTTATTAATTTTGCGAATAATGTGCTCTGTGAATATTCATTATTATTTCTTGGCATCAGTATGCTAGATTTTAAGTGTGAGTGCTTACATCTAAAATCCATCTTTATATAGAGCAAGTAAATAATTTGTACTGTTATGTAAATAAATATTGAATACTTTTAATTACTTTCTACTGCTCAACAATAAGTTAATATTGACATAATAAATAGTGTAAAATTGATTGGGATTGTGTTTAAATGTCAATTTGTATTTTAGGCATAATTTTTGGCAACCAAGTAATATGCATTTGTAATGATGGTCATGTACTGGGTTACGGTGGTCAGTGGAAAGATGGATGGGTATTGGAAGGTGGACCTAGGCGAATGCTAAATTATTATGGAGAATGGCTGGCTGTTTGGGGCAAAGCTGGAACAGAACACCCCCAGCCTTGGAGCCCCCTAGCAAAAGACCATCAGCGAGCAAATTTACATTTGTATTGGATTGGAGTTCGTGATCCTGAATTGCTCTCTTATAAAAAGACTGATGCCGAACCTTTAGAGGTAGTTGTCAGCAAATTTACTAACCGGACATTGATTCTAATAGAACAAAAAGTTACACAAAGAGGTATACTTATTTTACCAAGTATTAATGGTTCTTTGTAGCAGTGAACTATTTTTTAATCTAATTCATGTTTTTTTTATTGAAGCTTTAATTGTTTTTGTATTTTTAGGTGCTGTATCAGTAGAAGTGAGCAATTTTGAATTGGTGGGAAATAATCTGAAAAGAATGTCAGTAACATCAGTACCTTTACAAACCCAAGTCAGTTGCTCAGCTTTAAGTAAACTTGAAAATAGACTGTTAATTTGCTGTATAGATGGTTCTTTGGCATTACTAGATCGTAACAGAGGTTCAACGAGAACCATTAAAACTAGTTTTATTCCAACTTTGCTAGCTTGGCATCCAGACGAAGCTGTAGTAGCAGTCGGAAATGATAAAGG
>CAJUYI010002746.1:18499-28517 GCA_910591695.1 Galerucella pusilla | reverse complement strand
ATTAAATTTCTACGTACCCTATCATCGAACCCGTCCTAGGAATTATTTATTCTTAACACCTTCAATAAACTCGCTAGATAAAATATGTCAGCTATACAATAGCTTAAGTGATAATCTAGACACTGGACTGCTAAGAATTACTCTGAGTCAATTTAAAATATCTATTGCAGATTTAATATTAGAGAATTAGTGTACATTCAGTCGTTTTTGTCTCATAAGCAATATGCATGCGTTGTATTAAGTTATATTTTGTAACCACAGTTGCATAGAATAAGGGAAACCTGTTTGCTTCTGTAATAAAATAAATAAAATAAATAAATAATTTGGGGGGATATATACAGATCATATTGTAAGTTTATCTGGGCAGTATGCCGTTATAGCAATAGCTTCTAGGTCTGTATTCAGAGGAAGTAAAGTTGAATAGATTTCGTTGGAAGCAAAAATTGAAGCACCACCACTGGTTCTAATGTAGTTATTCCTGATAAAGTGATATCCTTCAAAAGATTTAGGGTGCGGTATATTAACTTTTGTGAAGTTAGTCTCTTGGAGACATATAAAGTTTGGTCTGTAAGTTGAGGTAAGATGCTGAATTTGTTCTAGACGCGGATAGTATCCGTCGCAATTCCACTGTAAGATGATGAATTTAATATATTAAACTGGCAAGTAATTGGGGGCTATTCCATATCGGAAGATTGTTGAGATATATTATGATCAAAGGGGATGGAGTCGTTTGAATTTGTGGACGCTATGCTTGCAGTTTCGTTGGGGTTTATCGTTAGCTTTAGTTTTCTCTGCAATCTTGTAATACGGTTTTTAAGAGATCTGTCGGATAAAATAGAATGTATTTGTGATAGATCTTCAAAAAGTGCTTTGATATTGGTGGTGAAGTTGTAGGCTTCTTTTACACGATTACTATTTCCGAAGGAGTTCTCTAGAAAAGCCATCATTTGTATGGGCGATAATTATATCTTTCTGGATTGGAACTGATCAATTTTTCAATATTGGATCGAGAGGAGCTTATTTTACAGTTTTTTCCATCGTTTATGCATTTCTTTTTTAGAGTTGGTTTCGGTGTTATGAACGAAGTAGCTGATGAGGGAAGTGCTTTGTCAATATCTAAGGTAGAAGGACACTCAGTATTTGGGATAGGAGGAGATCCTAGACTGGTATCCGTGGAGCGTGTACGTTTAATTCCAGAGGAAGTGGGGAGGCTAGCAAATATTATAGGTTGCTTTGTGATTGTAGGTGTATTGCCTAAAGAATCGTTTTCGTTCTGGGGAGAGACGGGAAGGGATATATTAGGAGGGGTTTCTCCAGTTTCTTGACTAATGGTGGTAGGTTGGAGAGAATTGCAGGATATTTCTTGTGGATTTGGGCAGGAATCTGCGGTGTGACCAGTTTGTTTACATAGAAAACATTCAAGTTTGTCCGAAGTGATGAATATTCTGTAGTTTGAATTGAACAGTTGTTTAAAGTTGATAAATAGATGAAGATTCATTATTTTAGACTTGTATGTTCGTTTTCAATATTAATTGAAGAGCACTTGAAATACTTGCAAATATTCTAGGCTGTCTATTTCTTGTGATTGATATATTGTTTTTTTTATCAGGCGCCAACAACTTACTACAAGATGGAACGACTTTAATAAAACCTACTCCAAATACCGAAAATCATGAAAATGTTCCTCTAATTTCACTTTTAGTTAGTAATAGAGCTATCTCTGGTTTACATTTAGGAACACTTTTAGCAAGTGACCCAGAAAAAGTAAAGAACACTTTACAGGATATTTTCGCTTTGGTAAAAGAAAATAAGGTAAGCCCTATTATACACTCTGTATGGAAGATGTCGGAGATAATAGAGGCTGCAAAATTATTGAAAGAAAGAAAAAATGTTGGTAAAATTTTGATAAGAATGGTTGATTGACAACGTTTTACAATAAAAATAATAGAATATCACTTTTGTATTATTTCATAGACTCCGTTTCACATAAGAAGAACCCACTAGAAGTCTAGAAGTTGCAGTCGTATGCGCGAAGAAGCTACACATAACAATACTTGAACATAAATATCAATATTCCATTTCCCGCTTTATTTCCTAATAGGTATATTGTTTAGTATTGTGAAGTTTCCTTGAATTCTCAACCAAGCTTGGTTGAGAATACATATACAGTGCTATTCAAAAGTCCCCTCCCCCCTTGTATCTTTTGAACGGCTACACTTACATTAATAAAATTTGGAGGGTGAAAATAAAGTGTTGTAAACTTCTCTACGAATGGTAACAGGTAACGGAATAGTAATAGATGACGTCACAGTGCCACTCTGGCCAATAATTTTGAATAGGACCTTATGGCAAGTGATATCTCGTTTGAAAGGCATTGACATTGGCTACATAGCCATATTAATTTTGTTTGGGTTTAAACTAATTTTGACGGATAAATTAAATAAATACCAAAATTATTGAAATTATTTTTTTAAATTTAATTAATTGAATATCAACAATGGATTCTCATAGCAAGTGTTCGAAATGTGCTCCGTCTACTTCCTGACAGTAATACATCCTATTAGTAAACTCTTGTCGTTCGAATGTGTCAGCTGAAATTGCATTGCATTCTTCAATAATTCTTTCTTTCAAAACGCCAATGCTATTTGGTGCCGTAGTATAAACCTTGGATTTCAAGTACCCCCATAGAAAAAAATCTAATGGTGTCAGATCTGGTGACCGAGGTGGCCATTCTATAGGACCTCGCCGGCCGATCCATCTACCTCGATATTCTTTATCCTTGTAACGTCTTACTGCACCATAATAATGTGCACGAGCACCATCTTGTTGAAATGTTATTTCCAGATGGCCGAATTCATCTGGATTATCTTCCAGAATTTCAAGAATTAACGGCTCAATTGCATTTTGTAACATCTCCAGATACACGTCACCGCTTAAATTTGAATTTAAGAAGACAGGACCAACTATGTGGTTTCCCAAAATACCTGCCCAAACATTGACTTTTTCTGGAAATTGGGATGTTGTTCACGAAAAGTGTGAGGATTTGTGTCACTCCAATACCTTAAATTTTGGGTATTCACATTTTTATTGAGGCAAAATTGTTTTTGTGTAATGTGGGTTTTGACTAATTTTATTTTTATTTTATTCACAGAATTCGAGTCTTCTGTCGGGGTCGTTATCCGAATGGTGGTGCACCATTTTTAACTTGTATGGATGAAATTTATTTTTGGCCAACACTCTCTGTACTTTTGCTTACTTCACAGATAGACGCAACTGTAGTTGAAGAGGAAGTAAGGTTTACTATTTCAGCAACTATATCAATTTTTTTATCATCGCTAAATGTTAAACACTACCTGTTGCTTCAAACTTGTGAAGAAGCTCCCTCAAATAAGTTCTCGAGATAGGGCGATCTGGGTATCTCTCATTAAATAAACGTTCCGCTCCATGGAGATTCTTTCTAGATTCACCAATTATTAAGATAGCTGCTACTTCGGTTTTAGTGCGTACCATTTCGCCTATGTAAACTCTTAAACGTCTCGTTAAACAATAATGAAATTAAATATTCAAGCTATTTAGAAAAACTTTGCAAAGCAACCTGTTAACATTCGTAGAGACGTTTACAACATTTTCTTTCAACCTCCAAATTTTATTAATGTAAGTGTAGCCGTTGAAATGATACGAGGGGGGGAGGGGACTTTTGAATAGCTCTGTATACGGTGTTTGACGCGAAGTTATAATAAGAATTTATTGGAACAAAATTGTCAGTTTTTTTATAATGTTGGGATTTCAGTCAATAGAAATATGGAGCCGAGATGGTTGGCATGTATCATAGTCCCCACGCCGAGCCCTTGGGGGCTGATAGATAACGTTAGTCTTGGTATGGTCCAGCTTTTAGGGGGGGGGGTTGAATTTACAAACGTGTAATTACTATCGATGACCCTGGATTATAGGCCCCACTTTAAATATTGTTTAATGTCAAGGAGGCCGCAAAGCTCCGCAAATGCCATACCATTATGGCGTCACCTTTCTGCGGCCTGTAAACGTCAAATTTCTACCTCACCTGATTTAGAAAACCAAAAATCTAATGAAGAAATGTTTAGACGTCCAAAACCTTCAAAAAAATCTAAAACAAAGAAAAATGCTGAAAAATTAACTCACATTTTAGAACCTATAAAAGATCTCCTAATAACTTTCAAACCGCCAAATTTTATGAACTACACTGAATTATGTTATTTTATAATTAACGCATCTGGGTCTAAACATGACGCAAGCATAGCAAAAAATTACACCAACGACTTATCCAATCTGAAAAATCTACTAACATTTGTTCATAAAAACATCGAAAATACATCGTAAAAAATAATATAACACGAATGAAGAAAAAGTTGACGGAAGATGCTGACCTAACATCAACAGACGAAGAAAGCGATATATCTTCACATTCTGGTTTCACAAGATAGAAAAATGGCTAACTCAAATTTCATTCTTCAGTGGAACCTGAACGGTTTCTACTCTCACCTACCTAACATACAACTCTTAATCAATGAATTGTCACCCTTAATTCTAAGCATTCAAGAAACTCACCTCAAAGAAAATAAGCTACCCAAACTACTCAATTTTTTCTAAAAATAGACAAAAGCAAACTATTGCTAGTGGAGGAGTTGCCATGCTAATCAAAAATTCTATTGAAGCCGCATACATTCCTCTTAATACCAATTTGGAGGTAATCGCTATATCAGTAATTCATCATGTTAAGTTAAACATTTGTAATTTATATCTGCCTCATCCAGATAAACAGTCACTCAATGAACATGATTGAATCAATTCCTGCTCCAAAAATTATACTCGGGGATTTCAATTGTCACATTTTCACATCAAGCTACACAGTAACATCAAACGTAACTAGTAGCATTACTTCATTCAATGAAATTATTACAAAAGCGGCTATTGAAGCGATAGGTAAAACAAAAATCAAAAAGCGTCCTGTTCCATGGTGGAACCCGGAAGTAGCAAAAGCAATAAAAATCACCAAACATGCGTTTAACCAATATAAAAGGCTTGAATCAGCAGAGAAACTTGATGATTTCAAAAGATGTGGAGCAAAATCCAGATACTTGATTAAAAAATACAAGAAACAAAGTTGGATTTCGTCGGTATCTACAATAAACTCATCTACACCACTGAATATGGTTTGGGATAAAATTAGAAAAATGAAATAATGAATAACCTTTTTTTTCCCTGGAGCCGTCCCTTCGCCGGTACCACCTCAGCCTCCTGGGCTTATTGTGGATACTCCTAGTGTTCTGACTACAACCTATTCAGCCATTCCGTTCCCTGTATTAGCTCATACATGTTCTTTGCTGGTTGGTTGTAGAAGTATTCTGGAGTCATTCGGGGTCTACCATATAGTTTCTGCCTTATGTGGTCCAGCGACTCACAGTTGCATAGTATATGCAGAGATGTTTCGGTATCCTTCCTTTTTGCATCTTCTGCATGTAAGGTCTCCGTTGTACAGCCCTATTTTGTTTAGGTGCTCCTTTGTGGGAAAATGTCCCGTAAGTAGCCCCGTTATGGTGCGTAGTTTGTTCCTGCTCATTAAGAGCAGTTTTTTCGCCACTTTTTCTGATGGTTCTTTTATGAATTTCTTCCCACGTATTTGCCTGGTCGTGTTCTTCCAGTATTTATTGTGTTGTTCTTTCAACCGCCCTTTTAACCATGACCTCGTTAAGCATCTGGGGATGCCCACAGCAGGTTCGGGTCCGTTTATCTGAGTTGGCGATCCTACTCTTGCGAGTTCGTCAGCTTTTTCATTGCCTGCGATTCCTTTATGACCTGGGACCCACTCCAGTGTTAAGTTCTTGTTAAGTTAAGTTCTTCGCTGCATTCCCATACTAGCCGAGATGTCACCCTATAGCTCTGAAGTGCTTTAAGGGCGGCTTGACTGTCACTGTAGATCCTGATCTGCCTGTTGCTGTAGACTCTCATATTATTGGCCATTGCACATGCAAGTATTGCATAGACCTCTGCTTGAAATACAGAAGCGTATTTGCCAAGCGAGACGATCCCTTCATATTTGCTCGTCTTGCTGTATATGCCCGCTCCGGTGCCGAGTTCATTTTTTGATCCGTCTGTATACCAGATCAGTTCATTCGCTCTACTAAGTGGTGGTGCGATTTCTTCCTCAAGCTCCTTTCGATCTTTGATGACAATCTCGAAGTTCTTGCGAAAGATATATCTGGTGGGCATGTAGATGATGACATTTTCTATCTCTTGATATTTATTTATTACTTCTGTGTACTCATTTTGTATGTAAACTGATTCAATTCTTTTAATTAAATTTAACTTTTGAGAAGCAATCAACCCTAGAATTGCAGAAGTATTACTATTTACAATAAAAAATTCCAAATAATCCTAGACTTTTGAAGAGATCAAATGACAATATATTAGCCATTGCACCTGTGTCAATTTTTAATTTAATTATTTTATTATTTATTTCTAGTGTAGTTACCCATTCATTCACATTGTTATTTGTATTTACACTGTCTATAGAGCCTATAAACAAAGAATTTTCAGCATTTTCATTAATTACTTCTTCTACTTCTACTATCTCATTCACTCTTCTTTTATTCTTTTTCTTGTAGCACTTACTTTCAAAATGATTTTGAAATTTACAAAAATTGCACATCTTACCATGAGCTGGACATTTATTTACTGGATGATTTAAACCACACCTCGTACAATTATTAATAAATTTCTTACTTTCTGGATTTACATTTTTCTTTCCACGATTGATTTTTCCATTGAATTTCTCCTTCTGAACATAATCCACTGCCGCCTCATGATGTATCTCATTCATTGCTTCACTTCTTTCTTTGGACATTTCCAGAATTGCACATTTTCCAATAATCTTTTCCAAACTAGTGGAATCTTCTTCTTGTAATAATTTTTCTCTAATTGATGAATTCTTGACCCCACAAATAATAACTGTTTTTGTTAGATCTTCTTGCAAAGTTCCTAGTTTACATTTCATTGCCATTTTCTTTGCTTCGGTTATAAACTGGTCTAGAGATTGTCCCTGAGTTTGCTTAAATGAGAAAAATTTGTATCGTTCGTAGGTTAAATTTTCTCTAGGCAAAAAATGTGCTTCAAACTTATCGAGTAAAATATTAAGTTTATCTTTTTCAGCGTCAGTAAACTGAAATGTAGTATAAATTTTGAAGCCTTCTTCCCCAATGAAATGAAGAACTTGTGCGCATTGAATGGTCTCATCTTTTTTATTAATTTCACTCGCAACTAAATAGTTTTCAAAACGGTACCTCCATAGCTTCCAATTTTCTGCTAAGTTTCCCGCCATTTGCATGGGTGCTACTCCTCGGCTGTCTCCCATTTTTTCTTTATATTGCAAAAATTTTACACCGCTGGTTTTAACTTTCTTTGTCTAACTATTCTGACTGCGCCATGTTACGTTAATGTTTGTTTCTTTACTTTATGATTTATTAATTAAACATTAACACTTGATTGAGTACATACACGTGAGCTAAGGTTCGAGAACATCGCTTCCACAAAACAGTCTAACCTATAGAAGTGAAAGTCCAATAGGATTACCTAGAATGAAAAAATGAGGTGTCAAACCCATCCACCTGAAGCGCTAGTTGCAATTGAGTTGTCGGAATAGGCAAGGCAGCTGAGGCCGAAAAACAGACTAAGGGAAGAAGAATTTCAGCGATCGCAGTGGATGGGTTCAGAACTATTTCATAACGCTTTTTTTAATGGAAGTTTGTGCCCGATTTCACTATCCATTTCCTATACTCAGGTAATACCTAAAACGAATTTAGGTATTCCTAAATGCAATTTACATTTTACCACGCGCAAAGTAATGCCTAAGAGTGATAATATTACGTATTTCCTATCACTTTTTGATCAATCCTGAAAGGATTGTAGGAACAGCTTTGCGAGTGAGGCCCCTTTTTGTCCCAATAACAATATTGTGGTCCAAAATATCTGTTGCAAACTTTGTAGGATTTATAAATCTGTTCAGCGCTTAATTCCTTTAGTTTTGGATTGCGAAAAAGGCAACCCATTCATTCAACAACAAAGGGTCATGTTTGGGAAACCTATGTCGTTTTGATGCAATGTCTGTACACCCAGGAACGCAACACTTCACACCAAACATTATAAATATTATGAACACACTTGATAAGACTCACAGTACCTAATTAAAACACAAATAACAGCAGCAAATGGCAAAAGGAAACAATCTATAAAAGACAATGGTGACAACTATATGACAGCTTTGATGAATTTTAAAATATTTTCTTCTTTTCGTGCTAAAGGCCTTAGCTGCCAGGCCTGTTTCGACAACTCAATTGCAACTAGCGCTTCAGGTGGGTGGGTTTGAAACCTCATTTTTGTATTCAAGGTCATCCTATAAACTTTCACTTCTATAGGTTAGACTGTTTTGTGATCGCTTCAATGTCACTGCCCATGACAGCTCCCATTGCCAACTTTACATTAGTGACAGTGACTACATTACGTAATACGTACAGACGTACATCTAAATAACCTAATCCTACAATTTCTAGTTTTATAAGTGTTTTCTTCAGCCAAGAGTCTTGCAGTGAGATTATCTATAGTTTTGTCTTGTTGTTGTGTTGATTCCCATGCAGTTTTAAAATATCTGTATCTTTCTGGTAATGTGCATAATATTTTAGACATTAACATTTCATCATTAATATCCTGCTTTAGGTACTTCAGCCTGAATGCCATATTTTTCAGCTTACTTATGTGGGAGGACAATTCAGTTCCCCTTTCAAACTGGCAACTAAAAAAATTCTTGCAATAGTTGACATTTCTGATCTTCAGTATTATTTTTAAATATGTTTTTTAGTTTTAGATACATTTCAGCAGATGTTTTACAGTTCAGTACATGAATTAAGGCCTTTTTATCAATTGTGGATATTATTATTTTTTGTGCTTTCGCATCTCTCTGGATCCATGACTTTTTGTCTTTTTCGGTAGTCAAGTCTTCACATCTTTCATCGTCTGTGACAATCGCATAGAGTCCACTTGCTTTGAAAAATATACCAATTTGAAATTCCCATAATTCAAATGATTCAGCATTTATCAGTTTTTCGATGCTAGCAATTTCTTCGGATTCGTTAGCCATGGCTTCTTACTTGTTTCTCGTTTTGTTTTGGAAGTTTTAGTTTTTCAGAGTTCCTGGTTTTGTTTTATAAGTTTTAGTTTTTATTCAGAGAGTTCCCTGGTTATGTTTTATAAGTTTTAGTTTTTATTCAGAGAGTTCCCTGCTCCCATAACCTGTTGTGTTTTAGTTTTAATAATTGCTGACCCTTTTTCTTACTTCAACAATCTTTTATTTATTCATCAAAAAACTTAACTAGTAACATTTTTGGTAATTGTATACAACAGGTCCTTATCGTATTTTTCGCAAATTTTTTCAGAAAACTACTTAAAATGACTGTAAAATGCATTTTTAATCACTCCCAATGAGCGCGCTAACGGGATAATGGAGTGAATAGGGGTGCTGGGTGGGTAAAAAAAACGAAAAAATTTAATTACAAAAGCATGAGTTTGTGAATGATAATGGGTAAAAATCAATAAATTGCAATGTTGCCAAGCCTTTTTTTTTATCTGTGATATAGGGAAATTGAGAAAAATTGAAATATTAAGAATAACAGTGTTGCCAAACTTTTTTTTATCCAAAAAATGATGAAAAATATTTATAATATCAAAAATACCAAAAATGTGAAGCAAAAAACCTAATCAAACCTACCCCAACCATAACCTAACCAAAAAACGTATAAAACTTTTCAAGAATCAATTAATAATAATCGTGAGGACTATCTTGAGAAATTTTGGAAAATGTAAATATTAAAAAAACGGTAATTGTGCAATAAAACTTAATTAGTTGTAAAATGTGCAATTTAAAATATTTCCAAGTAAATAAACCTAACCAAACCAAACCTACCCCAACCATAACCTAATAAAAAAAATATAA